>VMDO01007602.1:0-90022 GCA_007922755.1 Pedetes capensis | reverse complement strand
CTTTCTCTCTCCCCCTCTCTCTCTCCCTCTCTCTCTCCCTCCCTTTCTCTCTCTCCCTTTTTCTCTCCCTCTCTCCCTTTCTCTCTCTCTCCCTCTCTCTTCCTCTCTCTCTCCCTTTCTCCCTCTCTCTCCCTCCCTGTCTCTCTCTCCCTTCCTTTCTCTCCCTCTCCCTCACTCTCTCCCTCTCTCTCCCTCCCTTTCTCTCTCTCCCTCCCTCTCTCTCTCTCTCTCTCTCTCTCTCTCTCTCTCTCTCTCGCTCCCTGTCTCTCCCCCCCCCCCCATTAGAATGGATCAACAAGACAGAAGACCTGGTGTGCCAGTGGGGAAGCCTGGTGGAGGAGTTCGGCCGAGTGGTGCATCTGAGCAGGAAGCTGACCTCTGTCCAGCTGACCCTCGGCCCCTTGGGATGGCCCAGGCGGTTGCGATGAACTTGGCCTGCCGCCCAGCGCCTTCGTCCTTCCCGCAAATGGCAGGCCAAGCCCGGGGAGAGACCACCAGGCTCATTTCCACTTCTGTTGCCCCTTGCTTTCCCAGGGAGGCCTGCTGGGACCCACCTTGCTTTGGACTTTGATTTGTTGCTTTGGCTCAGAGTCAGGGGGTCAGGCCAGGGATGTTTTGCTCCAGATTAAAAATAAAAGCCGGAATGCAGTGGCAGGGATTTGCCTGTCAGAGATGGATTTCCGCTCCTCCCCGTACGTTCTGATCTCACCCGGCCACTTCCTCTCCAACTCTCCCCAGCCTCCTTCGGTGTCAGCCCCTCGATTTTCTCCCCCCAGCAACTCCTGGCTATTGTCAGGGACCATCTCTCCAAGTTCATCAGGCTTTTGTTGCTGAGAGAAATCAACTTGTGGGGGATGGGGGGGTTATTTTTGCTCAGGGTGTTAGAGGCATAAATCCATGACCAGCTGGCTCCATGGCTTTCAGACCTGTGGTCCAGGAAAAACATCGTGGCAGAAGGGCGTGGTGGGGCAAAGCTGCTCCCTTCATCACGGCCAGGAAGCAGAGAGAGAGTGAGCCAGGGGCCAGGAACAAGGTTCACCTTCAAAGCCTCACCCCCACGATGCACTTCCTCCACCCATTCCCCGCCTCCAAAGAACCCACTCAGCTATGAGCTCACCAACAGATTAATCCACTCATGAAGTCAGCACCCTCACAATCAATCACCTGCCGATAGGGCCGTCAGGTGGGGACCAATCCGTCAACACACCAGCCTACTGGAGACATTTCATACTCTGCACACAGCACCCCCTCTGTGCTCACATCACCCCTCCAAAATCTCAAATCACACACACAGGTCTTTCCCTTCATTTATTCAGTAGTGCTTTAATTCATTAAGTGGCTAGTAGAGTTTATAGCCTCAGAAGGAGGAGAGATATATAAATAGAACAGGCAGATAGATAAACAAGTAACTACTATAAACTCATAAAATGACAGACACCATGGGGAGAAAAGCAGGTGTGACGATTGGTCTCAGAAGTCACTGGGCCACAGGCTGCCCAGATACCTGGTCCAGTCTTACTGTGACTGTGTCTATAAGGGCGTTTGTGGGTGAGATGAACATTTGAATGGGGGGACTGAGTCAGGCAGACTGAGCTCCCTAATGTGGATAATGGGACTGGGGTTCAGCTCTGTTGGTGGAGCACTGCTCTGCACTCCCTGAGGCCCTGGGTTCAATTCCCAGCACCACAAAAATGGGAGAAGGATATGGCCACCCACTCCTGAAACAATCCTGAAACAATCAGCCATTTGAGAACCCAATGAACATCAGAGAAGCACTGACAATAGTGTTTCGCCTGTTGTAGGTAGGGTTGCTATGAGTCAGATACCGACTCGATAGCACCTAACAACAACAACAACAAGTATCTACTGAGTTAAATACCCTAGGTAAGAATATTGCTATTTAGACCAACTCCAGGTTTATTGTTTTTTTTTTTTTTTTTACAAACACAGGTTCATCATTCAAGTCATTCATTTGCCTGAGTTGAATCTGATCTTACAGACATTCTCTCCGTTCAGGAGGTTCCCACATTTAGAACCCTGTCTCACTACAGGCACTGCCACCTCTCTGGTCCCTCACCTCCTGTCTGGGTAGGGAGAGTGGCCTCCTTTTATGTCGTCACCCAACCTTGACGATTCATAACATAGTTGCTGGTTCTTCCTTTTTAAATATGAGTCAGATTATTTGTATTAATTCTCAAGCTTAAAACTCTCCAGGTTTAAAACTCTGCATGTGACCTGGCTCTGTCACCATACATGACCTGGCACCATCCCATCTTGACTCTGTCCCCTACTATTTCCCACTCTTCTCTCCAACTGTATTGGCCTGTTGTACCTAGAACATGTCAGACCCATTTCTGCCCCAGGACCATTGCACCTCTCCCCAGGATTCTTTTCCTCTGGATATACCTGACTTCCTCCCTCATCCTCTTGAAGTCTTTGCTCCAATGTCACCTACCTTGACCACCCTATTAAAATTGCAGCTGCTTATTTCACTTCACATCTGCATCAGTTCATTTTTCTACTACTATAACAAAATTTTCTGCAGTGGTAGCACTGTGGCATCGGATCTCTTCAGATCTCAGAAGCTGAGCAGGATTGGACCTGATTAGTACTTGGATGGGAGACCGCCTGGGAACACCAGGTACTACAGGCTTGGGAGACGGACCCAGTAACCCACTGCCAAAAATCAATCCACCATTGAAAAATATGAATAGGAGAGAAGCACTGACAACAGTGTTTCGCCTGTTGTATGTAGGATTGCTATGAGTCGGATACCAACTCCATGGCACCTAACAACAACAACAACAATATAACAAAATAATTGAGCCTGGGTACTATTAATTACTTATTTATTTAGTTACAGTACTTGGAGGCTCAACCCAGGACCTCACACATTAGGCAAGCACCCTACCAATGAGCTGAAGCCCCACAGCATTTAAAAATTTGGGGGAGGGGGGTGTTAGGATCTCACTAGGTTGTGCAGACTGCCTCTGACATCGAACTCCCAATCTTCCTGCTTCAGCCTTGGAGTCTCTGGGATTGTAAGAGTGCGCCACAGCCCCCGGCTAGCTTTGCTGTCTTACAACAACCCCTCATGAGACCTAGCCAGGGTCCCAGGAAAACTCCATCAGTTCCTTCTGATGCAGCTCCACTAGTGACCCAATTGCTTTGCATTAGCCACCATGTCTTCAAGCTCCCACGATCTCCCAATAGAGCCCCCTGGGAACTAAGCACCCAACATATGAATTCATGGGGATAAACCATTCCCAAACCCCCGCGAGGTCTCCCGGGCTGCTTTTCTTTGCTCTGCTCTTCCATTGCCTGGAGATACTCCTGAAATACTATGTAAGGTACGTGTGGATTGTGTTGTTATTTATCCTGTGTCTCTGCACTAGAATGCAGAAGGACGGGGATTTTTTCCAGTTTTGTTCATGGGTGGCATATGGCAGGTGCTCAAGAATTCGAGGTTCAGGGAAGAAGCATTTGCCTGCACGTTTCTTGGGCATGTGTGAAGCTCCAGTTTTGCATTTCAGGTTTGTGAGGAGGTTGAGGTAACCATGTGCCAGTGTGGACCCAGAGGCTAGTTACTACTATTGCTCCGCGGGCTGCTGCTGTGTCTCCCAGCTAATAGGAAGCGAATGCTTGCAGTGTACCAAGTGTTATACCAAATCATTGCCTGGGTTCTCTCTATAGATTTCAAAACCATCCTATGATGTGGGCAGTGTGATCTCTTCTGTCTTATAGCCCAGGAAACTGAGGCAATGAGAGGGTAAATAACTTGCCTACAGTCACTAAATTGACATTCTGTGCAGCTAAGATCCAAACCAAGATGTCTGGCTTCACATTCCTGGCGGATTACCCTTCTGAGGGTGCCAGGGTCCTGGAGCGGCTGGGAGCGCGGGAGGTGGGCTCGACAGATGTCACCTTGAACCTGTTCCCCTCAAGTCTCTGACCACGAGGGGCCTGTAGATCTTTTCTGGTGGCCATCGTGTCCCTGTGTCCAAGGGAACCCTCTGTTAAAACAGACCCATAATTAGGCTGAACAGGTGGATCATGACTAAAGAGCAGCTTGCAGATCTCCTTAGATGTCTAATCCCTACGTGCTGAGAAGACTTTGGAGAACGGGACACAGCCCAGGAAATATTAAAGACCTGAAGAGGGATGAACAGGAATCTGATGGAAAATCTAAATAATTAAATCATATTGGTTCTGACCCTCTGGTTCCATCTGCCCTATTTACACCTACCCTATAGGAAATGTGAATATGTTGGATAAATACCTTTCATGGACCATTCCATCTTTTTTTCTTTTTTCTTTTTTCTGGATGTACTGGGGGTTGAACCCAGGGCATCACACCTGCATGCTCTGCAAATGCTGGACCACTGAGCTGCACCCAGCCCATTTTTTTTAACTCTTTTTTGAGACAGGGGCTCACCAAATTATGCAGACTGCCTCTGGTCTCAAACTTGCGATCCTCCTGCCTCTGCCTCCCAAGCCGCTGGGATTTCAGGTGTGTGTGACCTGGTTGGCTGGCTGGCTGGCTTTCTTTCTTTCTTTCTTTCTTTCTTTCTTTCTTTCTTTCTTTTTGCAGTGCTTAGGATTGAAAGCATGCCCTTGCACATCCTGGGCGAATGTTCTACCACTGCACCACATTTTTAGCCCCCATCCTAACTTTTCTTTCTCTGAGTTTTAGGGCAGAGAAATGGCATGCTGAGCTGAGCTGGGCACCAATGTCTCTTCTCCGCTTCCTCTTCTTCTAGCTCCTCACAGAGCATTCATTGTCTATGCACTTTTTCTTATTGAATGTAAATTTTCTAATTTTGATCTGTTATACCTAAATTCTCTACCTAAGGAATTTCTACTCTGAGAAACAAGTTGATTTCTCTGTTAAAGGGCTCACTGTAATTAAACTGATTGCTGAAAAAGACATCATTCTTCTTTTAATAAGGCAATTTGCATATCCAATAACTTTAGCCTCACTTACTGAAAGACAGCTTGAAAGTTTGTTTGTATATTCTCTCCCTCAAATGTTTTCAGATTGCCTTACCTTGTTTCCATTAACGTGGTGATAATTGAAAGAAAATACAAGAGATAATTTTCTTTTAAGAAAAAATATATTTACTTTGCTTCAAAACATGGTACAATTAATGGACAACAGGGCTCCCACAGAGGAATAGCTTTTCAAAATCAGATATTGGGCAGGTTGCTTTTAATATCTTATTTTCAAGCTGATCTCTGTAGTCTAGCTGGACTTGGAGGGGTGTGTTCTTCAGACTTTTCATTGCTGTGAAAAAATACCTGACCTAAACAATTTAAGGGCGGATTTATTTAGCTCATGGTTTCAGTTCATTATGGCTTGGAGGGCCATCACGATGATCCAGCACCAGAGCGTTCTCAGCTTCCCCAAATGGAGCTCTGTACCCCTGACATGTTGTTGTTGTTAGGTGTGGTCGAGTCGGTATCCAACTCATAGCAACCCTGCATAGAACAGGCAAAACACTATTGTCAGTGCTTCTCTGCTGTTCCTAGGGTTTTCAGTGGCAGATTGAGTTTTGAGAGTGGGTTACTGGATCTGTCTCCCAACAAACCCGTGACATGCAAGCTGCCAATTCCTCTCTCCCATCAGCCCCTGGAAACGGCGACTGTCTTTTGCCTCCATGACATTTTGCTTACCTAAACGAACAACAATTCACCCCCTGAGGACAGCCTGAGGTTTCCCACCTTTGGCCATTGCCAATAATGCTGCTATAAACACAGGTAGGCTGGTCTCTTTTGGGGACCTGATTTCCATTTTTTTGGATACAGACTCAGTAGAGGACTGCTGGATCACCCAGTTATTCTGTGTTTAGTATTTTCAAGATCTGCGGCACCATTTCTACTGTACCATTTCTGCTATATCATTTCTATAAAATGGCTGTGCCGTTTTATAATCTCACTGGCCTTTTGCTTTTCAGGGCAGTCAATTCTCTGCTTGAACTCTTCTCTCTCTGTTTTCAGTATCTGCCTAAAATAATACCCAGCCCCATGGGGAGAGTGACTCTCCTTCCCCATCCTACGGTTCTGTTGTATCCGGCACTGCTTTTAGGGTCTAATTCTGCAATATGTCCTCACCACACATTCAAAGAGAGGATTCAATGTGATAAAGCAAGCGAAGTCTCAAGTGGAGACTCCCCTTGACTTCAATTGGATGATGTCATCCTTCAGGGTTCTTTGGGTTTCCTACCCCCCAAACTATCCAGTGTGTCAGGCAGCAGACCACATCCAATGAGTTCACAGTTGCCTGGACCAGGGCAAGACCTGGAGACAGAATGTATGGGATTCCTGAAGGCCTGGTATAGCGACAGGCAGGGAGGGGGAATGAAAGAACGCAGGTTTTCTTTGTTAAGTGGCATCAAAATCTAGGCTGAATGCACCTTCCCTCTCTGCCCACGGGGGTCTGAAAAACTCTGAGCTCACTGATGGAAGCCAGGGCGTCCTCTGATCCTTCTAGGTGATGGTGATAATAAGCTCTCATCTCCGGGGCTTACGGTGTTTGCCATTTTCCAAATGGAATTCAGGCACTTTGCACACTCTCGTTGCTAGCTTTAGCTCCAGTTGTTTTAGCGACACGATCCAGAAAGGGTGAATTTGGACAATCTTAGCTTGGCCATTTTGAGCGCATATGCTAGAACTAAGTCTTTTTGGCTCAGCTGTAGCTTGAATCTAATGAAAATGACAGATAATGCGGCACTCTGTGTGCCTGCCAAAAAAGAGGATATTTCCCATGAGATAGCACCTGGTGGTGCGGAAATAGATACTATAGATTTGTGATTGGCTGCTGCGTACGCGTCTTCCTATCTAGCCTGTATTATCAACCGCACGAGATCAGATCCTGGATAATAACAGCAACAATGGCATGCATAAAAATGACTGCAGCAAGAGGCAAAAAATCCTAGATCAATTATATCAATTACCTGCTAGTCTTTTCTCCTCTGCTGGTTTTACCACTCAAAAAAGGTAGCACCTATCTCTGATCTAATTATTCACATGCATACCGGCCCGCTCCCCCTCCTCTTTCCCCTCCTCTCTTCTACATGCGTTAGAAAGGAGCTCTCTTTAGAAACACACCGCAGACTCCAACGTGCCTACATACATATGCGACTTACATTATAGCCGTGGAATCCGCAGTCACTGGAAAGTACAAAGGGAAACGCTTCTGTGTATTCTAAAGGGGGCGGAGGGAAGGGTGCACCTCAAGATGGCCTTACCTTGGGGCAGAGATGCCACTGGCCTTGAGAAGTGTCATAAATTAAGTTGCTTTTTAAGCCTCGACTCTAGTAAAAGGGTCCAAATTTCCAAGGTGTCTCTAATGACTCTGTGCTTGGTGATAATGGAGCATTTCTTTAACAGACTGTACTAAGCAAACAGAAAAAATGCAGAGCTTGGGAAAGACAGCCTGCTATTTTCCCTTTCTTCTCATTCCTTCTTCTTTCTCATCTTTTTGTCTTTCCTTTTTTAAAAAAATCATCCCTCTCTGTGGTGCCCTCTCGCTCTTCCCTTCAGAGATGCTTCTGAAAACCAGCAACGCATTCACAGATTTGACCCCTGAGATTCCAGTAGCCTGTGTCTGCGTCCTGCTCCACTTGCTGTATGATCTCAAGAAAAGTGGGACTACTCACTCCCAACCTCTGTTGTGCCACCTTTAAAACTATTGCTGTTGTTGTTGTAGGGTGTCATCTAATCAAAGATCAAAGATCTTTGATCTTTGGAGAGGCCTCATAGCGACCCTATATACAACAGAATGAAATACTACCCAACACCGTGCCATGTACACGATCTTTTTATGTTTGAGCCCATTGTTGCAGCCACTGTGTTTCTTCTCATTTTGAGTCATGCTACATCAGCAACTGGAGGTCCCAGGGGCTTTACTCCATTCCTATCATTAAGGTCGACTCTACTTTGAGGAGGCAACTCTTCCCCAGTTGTCTCTTGAATGCCTTCCAGCCTGGGGTCTCAATTTCTGGCACTATATTTGACAGTGCTTCTCTGCTCTTCATACGGTTGTCGATGACTAATTGTTTTGGGAGTGGGCTGCGGGGTCCTTCTCCTTAGTCTGTCTTAATCTGGAAGTTCAGCTAGAACCTGTCCACCATGGGTGGCCCTGCTGGTGTCTGAAATACCAATGGCATAGCTTTCAGCATCACAGACACATGGGGGACCTTTAAAACTAGGGTGCTTGAATTAGATCTTTTCAGATCCCTTCAAGCTCTCAGGTTTGAAGACTAATTTACCTAGGCTAGCCAAAGTGGAAGGTGATTTTGAAAGGGAAATACAAAATCATTAAGCAGATCAGTAAATTTGATAATGAATTGTTTCAATTAGATTCAGGTGGCAGCAGATGTTACATTACTTTAGCAGAACCAAGCTTAGAGGTTTGTGGTTTACTGTTCTCATTTAAATATATAGATACAAAGGGATGAATCACATTTCTAGTCCAACTTCTCAGAAAGCCCCCGGGAGAAGCCCCCCTCAGCACTTCCTCTGCTGGCCTGAGAGCCGGCGGCATGGAGCTCCCATCCCCCACCACCTCTGAGGATTAAGTGTGTGCTCTGGGTGCAGCCGGCCGCCCTGTGGAACAGCTCTTCTGTCCATGAGCGAGGAGGATGCTGGGTCTAAACTGCGCCTGCTTCCCTGAGCCCCTAACTTCCTTTGCCAAGCTTTGAAATGTGCACTTCAAGTGTATTTGTGTTGGACGCACACGGCGGCCGGCCTTCCTTTCCCCTGGATTCAGCATCCATGTGTTCACCCCACTGCGGATCAAAATAGCTAAAAAAAAAAAAAAAAAAAAAAGGTATCTGTGCTGAAGATGCACACGCTCTACACCACGCGGGATAGCGGCAATGTACCTAGAATTTGCACTGTATTAGCTATTATAAGTAATCGAGAGATGACTTAAAATATATCAGAGGATGTGTGTGGGTTCTATGCAAAGGCCATGCCATTTTATATGAGGGACATGAGTACCCATGGATTTCGACTGGCAGGAGGTCCCAAAACCACTCTCTCGAGGATACTGAGGCACCTTGGCAGAGCATTTTATTGTTTTGTTTGGTTCTTCAGTGCTGAGGATGGAAGCCAGGGTCTCATGCACGCCAGGCAACCGTTCTACCACTGAGCTACACCCCTCCCTGCGAGGCAGGCTTCCATTTCCTTCCTTCCTTCCTCCCTTCCTTCCTTCCTTCCTCCTTCCTTCATTCCTACCTTCCCTCCCTCCCTCCCTCCCTCCCTTCCTTTCTTTCTTTCTTTCTTTCTTTCTTTCTTTCTTTCTTTCTTTCTTTCTTTCTTTCTTTTCTTCCTGTTTTTTTCTTTGCTTTTTAAGCATTGGCTCTCTCTATGTAGCCTAGGCTGGAACTCACGATCCTCCTGCCTCTGCTTCCTAAGGGCCCACAGTACATTTTTAAAGTGCATAGCTTGCTTGCCTGCAGGTGTACCACTGTGGCGACCGATCCCTAAGATCTTGGAAGCTAAGCAGGATGGAGCCTGGTTAGTACTTGGATGGGAGATCATCTGGGAACACCAGGTTCTGTGGGCTTTGGAGAAGGACCCGGCAACCCACTCCCAAAAAACAATCAGCCACTGAAAACCCTATGAATAGCAGAGAAGCACTGACAATAGTGTTTCGCCTGTTGTACATAGGGTTGCAATGAGTGGGACACCAACTCGACGGCACATAAAGACAACAAGCTTGCTTAGCTGCCAGACCGTGAAGTCCTGCGGGCTGGACCTCTCTGCTTGCAGCAGAGCCGCTGCGCTCTGGGGAAGCCTGGGGTGGCATCAGGGATGGAGCTGGCAGGGCCGGCAAAGGGACAAGGGAGGCAGGCGTTTTATCTGAGCATCAAACAGGTTCTGGCCACTTGGGCAGCTGACCCGGACAGCTTTTCTGTCCACTCCAAGCTCAGCATGATCCCAAAGGGTCCTGGCGCCCAGCCAGCTGTCCCCAAAACAGTTGTGACCCCAGGATCCAGAGCAGGCACAAGATGGGACATCTGGGTCGCAGATCCCCCTCCCCATCCCCCTCCCTCTGCGCTGAATGGAAGGAAAGGTCTCCAGGCTCTGGTGGAGCATGGCCCACGCTGAGGAGAGCACAGCAGACGCTGCCGTCTCTGCTCCCCAGAGGGGCCCTCCTCTCTTGTGCATGGCCCTCTGCCACGCCATACATGCCAGAACCTCTCAATTCCACTGAGCCCCTGCCACAGCCGCCCCTTTAAGAACGCATCTCATGTTTTCAGAAACTGGCTGTGAAAATTCTAAGTCTGGCGCGACAGGATCGCACTCACTCTCTGCAGTTAATCCTCCACGAGGGTCAGGCACCCCTCTCCTCTCCGTGGCTCATTTGATTGTCACCTACCTCGCACAAAACCTCCCAGCCCTGAGCACTGTCTGCCGGCTTGACAGGCAGTGGAGTGCGGAGCGCGGCGCAGGAATAACAGAATTAGAAAAAAACCTGCCGGCGCTGTAATAAAGCATTTAATGGACAGACAGCCTCGCTCGCCTTCCTTGGGGTGACACTAAATCCCTTTTTATTGTAGTTTGCACAGATGTTAGTAAGTTATCCATTTCTCTAATCATCCTCGAAGTTGGCACATCCATCTTAAATAAGAAGACCGGCCCACTCGCTTGCGCACAGTCCTTTTCTAATAAACTTGTGTCAATTTCGGGTCGGTTTGACCAATACAAATAAAATTCAGGCAAATAAAAAGTATATTGTCTGGTGATGAGATTTATGTAATTATGTCCCTTAGGTCGCTTTAAATTTACACAGGGAGTTACTTCCCACGCAGCTCTTAGTAGAGCCTGGATTTTCTTCCAATGGGGGACACTCACACAAACAGTCCCCCCCTCCCACAGAGTTTGCCGTGTTGGGTCTCCCCAGATTATGGCTGCCCCTTTGGTGTAAAACAACCCTTGCTGATATCCATGGGGTGAGCAGGGCTGTGGATAAGCTGTTCAGCATCTCTCGGGGGTTACAGGATTTTTTTTTTTTTTAAATTCTTTTAAGATCTGCCCTCTTGCCAGGTCAATGTTATGTTCCTGTGACAGCTCACGGACCACCCAAAGATCTCTCTGCAAAAGAAAATTTTGCAAAAGAGAGCTGCGTAGTGTCTCACCGTGTGTTTGTTGAAAAAAGCAGGGTGGGGTGGGGGGCACTGAAAAATTCCTGCCGGCCAAGGTGCTCCTGAGGGCAACTTCTGCAGAAGCGGGAAGGTCACCTGAAGTTCAGGCCAGGATAAATGATTGCTGTGGTGAGGGGTCCCTTTTCCCCGGCCGTGGAGCTGATGGGCTCACAGCGGTAGCTGAGTCGTGATGGATTGGCAGATGCTGAGAGGCACCACTTAGCGCCGACTAGGGCAGAGCCGTGCCTCAGTTCTCAGGGCAAAGGGTGGCAGCGGGAGTTCCCAGGCTGCGTGGATGACAGAGGCCAGGTGACAAAGCTGCCCCTGTCCCCGCACAGAGCGGGAACACAAGGCATCATCTCCCGGATGCGCTGGGCAGTCTGGGCTCTTGGTGCCACTGAGGCCTGTGCCTGCTGTTTGCCTTTGTGTCTACAAAATTAACGCCCTCTGGGGTCTCCCTGCCCAAGTGACAAGGGCTCTGTCTGTGGTGTTTCCCGATCCAACTGATCACGTCATAAATCAAAGATGGTGATGGCATGTTAACCATTTGATGCCCTGTGGCAAAGCAAGGAAACCCCCACGGCCAGCCCAGTGGGGCAGGGGGAAGAGAGCCTGAGCCCAGTGGGGGCCCCATTCACTCCATGATACTTCCAGAACCATAGTCTGAATTCACACGGGGCCCTCAGAATCTCTGCATTCGCTTGCTCACAAACACAGTCTACTGCAGAAACTGAGGTCCAGTGAGGCCCGAGTGATTTGTCTAAGCACCATCTAGCAAGGGCATGAAGCTCAAAATAGCCCAGGAGCTTGGAGTCCAGGCCTCCTGTCTTTTCTTCATTCCCCATTCCTTCCTTCCTTTATACAACAAGCATGTTTGACAAACCTACTAGGCAGCAGATACATTGCTTCTCTCTAGGTGTTGCTTTTGCTAAGTGTCAAGTCAGGTTTGACTCAGTGACCCTATGTACAACAGAGCAAAACATTCCCCTATGCTGTGCCATTCACATGATCTTTTTTATGCTTAAGTCCATTGTTGCAGACACTGTGTCAACCCATCTAGTAGAGGGTCTTCCTCTTTTTGTTGTTGATCTGCCACTCTCCCAAACATGATGTCCTTCTCCAGGGATTGGTCCCTCCTGACAACATGTCCAAAATATGTAAGATGTATCTAGCCATCCTTGCTTCCAAGGAGCACTTTGGTTGCACTTCTTCTAGAATGGATCTATTGGTTCTTTTGGCAGTCCGTGGTATATTCAATATTCATCTCCAGCACCATAATTCAGAAACATCAGTTCTTTTCTTGCCTCCCTAAGTCAATGTCCAGCTTTCACAATCACATGATGTGACTGAAAATACCATGGCGTGAGTCAGGTGCACCTCAGTCTTCAATGTGACATCTTTACTTTTCAGCACTTTAAAGAGGTGTCTCTAGGGACCTGGAAAAATATTTGGAGAACTGTCTGGTGCTTCCTTTCATGAAGGAATGTTAATGTTCTTTCATTTAATTAATGATTACGGATTTGATCCTGCATGAGTGAGATTTTCACTCTTCCAGCTGCTCTTGTTGACCAACTTCTGGGGATCAGGCTGGGCAGTGGGTCCCGACGGATCTGAAGGCAGGAACCATGGTGGACGCGAGCTTCTATGGACAGTAGCATGATACTCAGCATCAGTCACTGTGTGAGTTACTTTCCATTGCTGTGACAGAATGCCTCAGAATTCCATGTCAGGGAGGAAGGGTTTACTTTGTCTCATGGTTTTGGTGATTTCAGTCCATGGTCACTTGGCTGCTGCTTCTGTGCCCATGGGGAGGCAGAGGATCATGGTGGAAAAGTATAGTGGAGTGAAGCTGCTCGCCTCACCACAGGCAAGAAGCAGAGAGGGCCAGGGAGAAGACACAGCCTTCCAAGGCTGCCGCCTGGAGACCTGCTTCCTCACACGAGACCCCACCTCCTCGGGTTCCATCCAG
This sequence comes from Pedetes capensis, assembly GCA_007922755.1. Classification (NCBI taxonomy): domain Eukaryota; kingdom Metazoa; phylum Chordata; class Mammalia; order Rodentia; family Pedetidae; genus Pedetes; species Pedetes capensis. The sequence continues at coordinate 76,900 of VMDO01007602.1, read as the reverse complement.
TGTAGACTCGTCCATACAATAATGCACCAATAAACTTTGCCCCTCTTGATATAATCACCTCTCTGCACCACCGCCAGCTGGGCATCAAGACTCCTCGCTGGCTGAGCCCTCCTTCCCCTGCCCAACACGTGTTCCCTTCCTGTCCTCCAGACCACGTGCTGACCACCGGGAGGGTGTCAGGGTCCAGGGTCTGGACTCTGGAGCCAGATCGCTCACTCTAGACCCCTGGTTGTCATCCGCTCAGTGAATGTGTCACTTCAGCTTCCTCTTGCTGTTGTGAGGTGCCGTTAAGTCACGTCCGACTCACAGCGACCCTCGTAGGGTTTTCAATGGCTGATTGTTTCAGGGTTGCTTCAGGAGTGCCTCCTGCAGTATGGGGGTGATAAAAATGCATTTATTTGAGGGCTCTTGTGTGAATTCAATGGGTGCCCCTCAAAAGCCCCATCGAGCTTTTAGGATGGTGAACCTGAGTGAAGTCCATGCAGCTCTTCGGGACATGGGCCTGATGGTGCTCAGCACCTCCCTGAGCTCAGTGCCTCCAGCCTCCTCCTCGTCATCCTTGTCCTTCACTGGGCCTCTCCGCACCTTTAAAGCAGTTTCCCATAATTTTAGCCCCTGGTGGCACCTGTCACACCCCCTACTTTCCTCCAAGCTCTAAAAATCAGCATGCAAGATGCTCCACTGTGGGGCTCCATCTTCTCTCTCTAGCTTGTTGTTGTTGTTGTTAGGTGCCGTCGAGTCGGTATCCGACTCATAGCGACCCTCATAGGGTTTTCAATAGCTGAGTGCTTCCGGATTGCCTTGGGAGTGGATTGCCAGGCCCTTCTCCCATTTTTGTGGTGCTGGGAATTGAACTCGGGGCCTCAGAGACTGCAGCGCAGCGCTCTACCCACTGAGCTAAATCCCAGCTCCTCTCTAGCTTAGGGGTACCAATATCAGCTTACTTCCTGTGCTTTCGCCAGTCTTGCCGCCGCCCATCCATGGACCCCACCTCACTCAAGCACGCAGCCTTGGGTTCTTTCAGGCAGATCCCCAACAGGCCTATGAACGCACTCGTCCCCAGTGGTGACCTGCCTCCTGCCCCTGCCCCCTCAAGACCCTGCTTGAGTCTGTTTTCCTGGGATCCACGGTTCTGTGTCCTCAGCTTGGGGTCTGGTACCATCTGCCAGGTGTGTTAGGGACTTCAGTTTCCTCACCTAGATAATGGAGGAGACCTACCTCTCTGGTTTGTGGGTGACACAGTGGGGCCCGGGAATAGGAATTATTGCAGTACTTGCTGAGCATTGCCGGTCTTGGCATCTCTGAGCACCAATGCATGGAACTTATTTAACACTCCAGGCTGTGCCACCTCATGACCTCACTACTTTGGATTATCTTTTTGTTTGTTTGTTTCTGGCAGTTTCTTTTTTATTGGTAACTTTTGATGCCCACTTAAGGCTTCTCATTACGACATTTCCATACCTGCGTTTCGTTGTACATGGCTCGAGTTCACTCCTCACTTTCCCTCTGCTCATGACCCCCCTAACCCCCTACCCTTCCCTCCCCACCAATGCTCTCCTTCTACCTTTTGTGAGTCGTTGTTAGGTGCTGTTGAGTCACGTCCGACTCATAGCAACTCTCATAGGATTTTCAATGGCTGGTTGTTTTGGGATTGTTTTCAGGGGTGGATTGCCACATCCTCCTCCCATTTTTGGGGTGCTATGGATCCATCCTGGGTCCTCAGAAAGTGCGGAGCAGCGCTCTGCCAACTGCTCTATCCATATATGTACATGCTGATTTTTTTCATAAGGGCAGCTTATGTCACATGCCCTTTCTTTTTTCCCTTTACCCTTTGTTTTTTGTCTCTTCCCTCTTTATTTTGGGTTAATCTTGCAAAGCCTAATGCATGCCAAACACAAAGTAAGTGCTCAACAAATACTTGGTTGAAGGATAACTCTGACTAATTGTAAGTGGTTTCTTAGAGAGTGGCTGACACAGACTAAGGCTTTATCTGGCCTTAGTGGTAAAAATTTTCCATGATCAAAAAGTGGTGGGCATCATGGAATAGAAGAGGGAAGAGAGAGAAGAATCCCAGTCTTCATGTCCCACGAAAATCTGAGAATGTTTGAGAAAAGACATCATTCATTTATCCAGTCATCTGTACAAATGTTTGGAGAAAATCTTAGTGGGCCAGGGATACCTCTTCCTCCTCTGCTTGCAAGACTAACATAAGTGACTATTTCACCTGACTGTCAGGTAACAGTCACATTTATATTGTCCATCAGAGAATGCTAAGGACTGAAATGAGGACTACGCTTGAACTTCAAATCCTGCCTAGCAATAATTGGCTTCTCTGCAATGTTGTTAAGTCCCTCCAGCCGTGACTGAGCCCCTGCTATGCACAGCCAGTGGTCAGGACACAGTACTGGCCCTCAGGGGACTCACAGACCCTGGGAGGATGTGTTAGTCACACTTCTCCTCACTGTGACTAAATACCCGAGAAAAATAATTTAAAAGCATGGCCAGCTGGCTTCATTGTTTCTAGGCCTGTGGCATGGTAAAAATAACATGGCGGAACAGCATGGTGGTGTTGCGGCTCACCTCCTGGCAGCCAGGAAGCAGAAAGGAACTACAGGAAAGGGCGGGGCCAAGACATACCCTTCAAAGCCATGCCCCCAGAAATGCACCTCTTTCAGCGGAGCCCCACCTTTCACAGCCACATTTCCCAATAGTCTCTCTTATTTTCTTTTTTTAGTACTTAGGGGTTGATTCAGGGCCTTGTGCATGCTAGGGAAGTAATCTGCCACTGAGCTGCCCCTCAAGCCCTCCCTTTCTTTATTAACTTATTTATTATTTATTTATTTATTTATGTTTACAGTCCTAGGGAGTTGAACCCAGGGTCTCAGACACCCTTTGTACGTGCTCTACCACTGAGCCGCACACCCAGTCAATTGTTTTTTAATTCTTTCATCTTGACTCATGGTCTCACTAAGCTATTCAGGCCTTGTCTGGCCTCCAACTTGCCATCCTCCTGCTTCTGCCTCCCAAGTCACTGAGATTACAGGTGTGTGCCGCTGCACCCAGCTCCCTTTTTATATTTTGAGACAGCGTCTTGCTTAGATGTACAAGCTGCCTCTGGCCTTGAACTCACAATCCTCCTGCCTCAGCCTCCTGAGCTGTTGAGACTACAGGTGTGCACCACAGTACTGGGCCTATTCAGATTTTTGATCTGTCCATGTATTAAACCATGGGTCAGGTCGGATCCCTCAGGCTCTAATCATCTTCAGAAGACACTCCCAGACGTGGGCTCTCCTAACCTCCCAGGCGTCTCTCAGTCTGCTCAAGGTGACTCTGAAGATTGATCACAGAGAATGAAATCAGGTCGGCAAAGGCTGATGCTTCAAATTACCACACCGGCCTCCCTTCCTCAGCAGGTTTGGCCCGGTCCCCGTCAGGGCCCTTCTTTTTGGGCCCTCAGATCCTAACCTGGAACATCAGCTAGACCTGGCTGGAAATCATTCACCATATCTGGCGGTTGGCTGAATCCAGGCCATTGCTTGTTTCTGAATTGGTTTATTAGACAAGCCACACCCATTCCCTTGTCTGCTGTCTCTGACTTGTGTCCCCCAGTGGCCTAGTTGAAATGTAACTGAGACTGTGTGGCTTGTAGAGCATAAAATACAATGTTTGCCAAACTCTGGCTAAAGAATGGAATTCTCTGGTTCCAAAATGCAGCAACAGAGTTGCTGAAGCAGGCTCTGCACATCAGGCAAGGAAGGTGGCCGGAGGCCGGAGGCTCCGAGGGAAGAGGCGCCCAGGGGCGTGTGGGAGCTGAGAGTTGTCCAGGACACTTGAAGCCACCTCTGATGGTGAAGGTGCTGCATTTGCCTAAGCGAAGGTCAAGAAGAGAGCGTATTAGAAAGGAGAATAAACAAAAGCTAATTCCAGGTGCTTGCACTCCTCCTTACAGGGGGGATTTTGGGTTAAAAATACTCATCCACATTGTATCTGGATCCTCGGATCATTGAAGCAGAAACAACTTAGGCAATTCTCCTCTCTGCGGTGTGGACATGTTGCAGGAAGACACACACACGTGACATTCGCACAGGTGTCGGATTGGAGTGATGCCGTTCCGTGTTGGACATACGCGCCGCCCCAGGGTCTGTGAAAGAACTTCTTATCTGTTTTGGAGACAGGGTCTCACTATGTAGCCGGGTTAGGCCTGGAACTTGCTGTGTGGCCAAAGATGGCCTCAAACTCAAGCACTTTCTGCCTCCACATCCCAAGTGCTGAGAGATGGCTGGCTTGTGCCACCATGCCTGGCTTATAAAAAATGCTAAGCAAAGGGCACTGGCGTTGGGGGTGTGTAAGGAAATCTTGTGCTGGGGAGATACTGGAGCAGCCAGGCATGGTGGGGAACACTAGTAATCTCAGGGCCTTAGGAGGCCAAGGCATGAGGATCTCTTGAGATCAGGCGTTCAAGGCCAGCCTAGGCAACATAGCAAGAGTCTGTCTAATAACAAACAAACAAATAAACACACCCCAACCTAAACACAAACAACAAAAAGACCCCTTAAAAAAGAGGAGAGAGAAAAGGAGGGGATATCATTTGGAGAGAATGAAGGAATTGGGTAAAATAAGTAATAAAAGCAAGTCAGTTCCTGACAAATTTGCAGGCACACATATCAGCATATATAAGAAAATATTTAAAGCATGTATGCACACATATTTGAAGAATAGAGAGAGATTGAAATACGAGCAGGCTGTGTGTAGACGTGTGCACGCCTTTGTGTGCGTTGAACATGTCACCCTGTAACCAAATGATCCTTTCATTCATGAGCTTGGACTCTGAGGCCTCTACCTCTCTGTCGCTAAGATCAGGCACCTGTGCAGCCTAAGCCATGAGCCATTGCACATGGCGACATTATCAGTTGGAACCAACTCAATGGCACCTAGCAACAACAACGTCCTCAGGTGACCAGAGAGCGTTTCAACAGCCTGCCCAAGGCTGGGCACCGAGCGGAAGCTTGCTTGATGGTGGGAGTCAGACAGCCAGGCATTCCCTGGGGTTTGTTCTCACCAACGAACCATATCACTTTTGTTTGTTTTGCCAGAGAGGCAGGTGGACCCCAGAGCACAGCCTTTGCCAGTGGTATCCAGGATGTGCACGCCTCCCACATCCTACTGTGCAAACTGATGTTTAACACTTGCTGGCTCTGTGACTCTGGGAAAATTACTAAACCTCTCTGTGCCCCAGCAGCCTTACTTGTGATCTAGAAATAATGATCATTCCTATCTCAGGCTTCATACAAAGATAAAATGTAAGCACATGGCCTGGCAGTTCGGAAGCTCTCACTCAGTAAATGGGAGCTACTGAGGTATTGTTTATGTCTGTGGGCTAAAGAGTGTTTCTGCTACCTGCCTGGGGGACTTTCGGGGAAACATTTTCTTTCAATTAACATTCCCGACCATCAAAGCATTTGATGGCTGGCAAAGCAGATCCATATGTTGTCTTGGAACAATGCTGTCCAACAGGAAGGGACTTGAGCTTCGGGGATAACCTTGTAGCCTCCTGCTTACAAAGGTGGGAAGAGAGAGAGGAAAGGAACTTGAGTCACAGATCTTCCTTCGCTGGGCATGGCAACACTGTGGTCCACACCACACCTGAGATATGGAGGCAGCCAGAGAGCCAAGTTGAAGGCCAGCCCTGGGCTGAGTGGTGAGTTGCAGCTTAGCCTGGCAGTTTAGTAGCATAGTGAGAACGTGTCTCAAAAAGTCGAGTGGAAGAACTCTTGGTGACCATACAAAGGCCCCGGCTTCTATCCCCACCACTGCAAAGGTGAAAATAAAAGAAGAGAACAAAGATTTTTATTTAGCCCAATTGTGAGAGGTGAAATGAAGCCTCTTTAAAATCGCTCGAAAACTCTAAGTGGTCTTTGCTCCATGGCAGAGGAGGAGGAGGCTGCAGATGGAATTAAGTGTTGCGCGCTGTGGGTTTGTAGATGGAGATATCACTGGAGGGTCTGGGGGCTCAATGGCATCATGTTGTTGTTGGGTGCCATCAAGTTCTGTCCAACTCAGAGCAACCCCCATAGGGTTTTCAATGGCCGATTGTTTCGCGATTGCCTCAGGAACGGATTGTCAGGTCCTTCTCCCATTTTTACAGTGCTGGGAATGGAACCCAGGACTTCAGAGACCGCAGAGCGGCACTCTACCAACTGAGCTAAATCCCAGCCCCAGGGGTCCTTAAAAGTGAAAAAGGGAGGCACAGATTTCTCTCATCTGTGTCTGAGAGATGCCTGTGTGAAAGACTGAACCAGCTCTCGCTGTGAGAAGGAAGACCAGCCAAGCAGTGAGGCCGAGAAAGGCCCAGAAGCCGGAAAAGGAAAGGCTAAGCGGTCTGTCCTGTGGCCTCCAGAAAAGACCGCAGCCCCGTGGCCAACTTGCTCTTAGCCCAGGAAGCCCTGTGCTGGAGATAATAAATTTGTGTTGATTTAGGCCACCTAGTTTGCAGTAATTTGTTAAAGCCATGATAGAAAACGAATACAGTAGTTTACCCAATATTAGCATTTCCACATGCAATCAATATGACAAATTATTAAAGAGATATACTGCCTTCTCTCTCTCTCCCTCTCTCTCTCTCTTTCTCTCTCTCCCTCCCTCTTTCTCTTTTGTCCTCAGTCTCTGAAATCTGGCATGTGTTTTACATCAACAGCATGTTTTCTGTTGGATATTTACATATGAAGAGCTTACTAGCCCCATGGAGTGCTGGGTGATTGAACCCAGGGACTCTTGTGTAGCACACCAGTGCTCTGCTACTGAGCCACCCCTTCCACCTCTTTTCTATTTTTTATTTTGAGACAGAATCCCAGTAAATTGTTCAGGCTGCCTCTGGCCTCGAACTTGTGATTCTCCTGCCTCTGCTCCCTGGGTGCTGGGATTGCAGGCATGCACGCTGGTGCCCAGCTGACCAAGCAGTCTTAGATCACTCCCCAGTTAAGTGGTGAGGTCAGCAGTAACAGAGCAGGATTAGGTCATAGGAAATTATATATTTGTGTGCCAGGCGCACACCTGTAATACTAGCAGCTTGGGAGTCGGAGGTGGAGGATCGCAGGTTTGAGACCAGAGGCAGTCTGCGTAACTTAGCAAGACCCTGTCTCATAAAGTAAAAAAAATGGGCTGAGGGTGCAGCTCAGTGGTCCAGCACTTGCAGAGCATGCAGGTGCGATGCTCTGGGTTCAACCCCAAGTACCGCAAAAAAAAAAAAAAAAAAAAAAAAAAAAAAAAAAAAAAAAAAAAAAAAAAAAATATATATATATATATATATATATATATATATATATATATATATATATTTGTCTACACTTCTATTAAATATTCCAATTTACTTGTCTAAATATATTGTCTGACCTTAACTTTAGCTCTCAGGTCTGTCCCGGACAGTTGGCAAGTTTGTTCACTGCACCAGAAGAGCAAAGGTGGGGCGAAGTGGGCTAGAAGGGGGAACTCAGAAATAGCTCATGCCTTGACCATAAAAACTTGTGTCCTGGAGCCTTCACCCACCTACTATGCAGTAAAATTTTGCCCTATTTATTTGAAATCTATGCGATAGAAGGAATAAATCATTAGCCTTGGGTAGCCTTTGATGCCTGCCATCCCTCCGGTCCTCCCATAGACAATTAGAATTTGTACCATTTCAACCTACTTCTTCCACATATATTTTGTGTTTCATTCACATAATGCAATAGCGTATCATGTTCCAATCTGTCCCTTCCCTTCAACGGTATTTTCTCTCCTTAGTCATGGTGATCCATACAGCTCTGTTTAAAAAGGAATCTGCACACTTTTTCTATAAAGGGCTAAGGAGCTCATACTTTGGGGGTATTTAGAGTGTATGTGGGCCATATCCACACGTGTCTGTCAGCTTGTCATGCTGCTGTGAGGCTGAAAGCTATGCCACCAGTATTTCAGATGCTAGCAGAGACATCCATGCAGGACAAGTTTCAGCTGAACTTCCAGACTAAGACAGACTAGGGAGGACCTGGCAGCCCATTCGCGAAACAATTAGCACTGAAAACCCTATGAATAGCAGAGAAGCACCGTCAAATAAAGTGCCAGAAAATGAGCTCCTCAGGCTGACAGACATTCAAGAAAGGACTGGGGAAGATTTGTTTCCTCAAAGTAGTCGTCCTTAATGACAGGAATGGAGTAAAGCCCCTAGTACCTCCTTTTACTGATGTGGCACAACTCAAAATGAGAAGAAACATGTTGGCTACAACAGTGGCTCCAACATAAAAAGATCATGTGCACGGCACAGTGTTGGGAAGTGTTTTGTTCTGCTGTACTTAGGGTCATTTAGAGTCAGACCTGACTCAAAGGCATCTAACAACAACAACATGAATGATATACATAAAACTTCTCAACTTGGCCCTCCTGAAGTGGACATAGTCACAGTTGATATGCGAATGAGCCAGTAGGTAGCTGCCAATAAAACTTTATTTACAAAAATGGGAGGAGGACGGGATTTGGTTCTCTAGCAATAGTTTGCTGACTCCTACTCTAGCTATCCATTTTAGCTGCTACATAACATTCCACTCTTTGAATGTAGCAAGAAAAGTTTTATCTATTGCTCTGGTGACATTAAATCGCCGGCTGTCATTTCCTTGTATTGCAAGCATCACAGTTTGTCATTCTACTACAGTCCTGCCTCTGCATCTGCAACAGAGTTTCTTCAAGTTAAACTCCTACAAAAAATTTCTGGGAGAGAGTGTCAGCATATTTTCAACTCAATACCTCCCACCAGATCGTTCTCTGGAAGAGTCCTCCCAATTGACCCTCATGTCCTCAGCAAGAAAGAGGCTATTATCCCTTTGGTCGTATAGTCCCTGCATGAGGGACTGCTTAGCCTGGTCACGCAGGGCAGCAGAAGGTGCCTGCCAGCTGGGTCCCCAGGTGCCCAGCCTCCGTCTGCTGTCTCCTGGCTCTGTGCTTAGCAGGAGTTCAATTCCAGGGGCCAGAGCAGGTGGCTGCTTGTGTTAAGCTGTGACCCTTCCTCAAAGGATGAACTTCAATTCCATCGTATCTTGTTAGGCTTAACCCCGAACATACTGCACTTTATCTTTAAAGGAAAAGGGGAAAAAAGAAAGAAAAGAAACCCATGAGCCCCTTGGCTTTGACACCAATGACCCTGGGAAAGATGTTGCAAGGAATCAATTTCCTAGCCTTACAACATCCTTTTCAGAGGTGCGATCCACGGAAGAGACAGAGCTTCCGTAAAGATCGTTGGAGTTCCTCAGGTGGATGATAATCAGGAGCCAAAGCTGCTTCATTTTCAGTAAGCACCCAGGGTGGTCTGGGATTTGGCCAGTGGGTAGAGCACTGTGCTGCAGTCCCTGAGGTCCCGAGTTCAATTCCCAGCACTGCAAAAATGGGAGAAGGGCTTGGCAATCCACTCCCAAGGCAATCCCGAAACAGTCAGCCATTGAAAACCCTGAGGGTCGCTATGGGTCGGATACCGACTTGACGGCACCTAACAACAACAACAACAAGCACCCGGGAGGGTGTCTCACGCGGGCTCCCACTTCCAGCTGACCAGGACTGGTGTAGGTGGGAGGTCCCAACAGGCTGTTTTGTTTATACAGAGGGCCCTGGGCATAAAGCAGGGAAGACGCCTCCTCCTCAGGAAAATGCAAGGCATCGGGAGACTCGGGTTGTTGTTATCTAAGTTCTCAGATATCTGTCTTCCTCTGCTCCTAGCCATTCACTCATTTAACCAGGTTTCTTGATGACTTCTTCTGTTCCAGACCTTGTTCCAGGTACTCATGACAAATCACTGAATGTAACTGATGGTCGGTGCTTACACAATAAAAATGAGCAGAATAACTGAGTGAGTAGCAGCTGCTCATTTGGTTTTGCTGGGTATTTACTGTTTCAGGAGCTGACGTTTCTATTCCATGGTCCTCAACCTTAAGAAGTGCACATTCCAATGGGCAAGGACCAAGGATAAAAGAAATGCAAAGCAATGTGATCACTAGATCATTGTAGTTGTTATTAGGTGCCATTGAGTAGAGTCCGGCTTATAGTGACCTTATATACAACAGAATGAAACACTCTCTAGCACTATGCCATGCCAAGCACTATTGTCAGTGCTTCTCTGCTATTCATAGAGTTTCTGCTGGTTGATTCTTTCAAGAGTGGGCTGCTGGGTCCTTCTCCCAAGCCCACAGCACTTGGTATTCCCAGGTGGTCTCCCAATCAAGGACTAACCAGGCTGACCCTGTTTAGCTTCCGAGATCTGAGGAGATCAGACACCAGGGTGGTACAGCTGTAGATCATGAAATCCTTATTCAAGGTCTATTCTTGTTGTGCTGCCAATGCAATAGTCTATGCTATTCACAGTGGTGTCTCTAAGGAATTTGTGATCAGCTCTGCTCCAGAGAGCTGGGGGAGGCCCTGTGGGTTCTAAGGCCATTGGACTGGTGCCATGGTTCATGTTGATTGTCAACCTGATTGGACTGGGAGACACCTAGGAGATTAGTAAAGCATACTTCTGGGTGTGTCTGGAGGGCATTTCTAGAGACAATTAGATCATGAGTTCTCTGACCTAATCAATGGCCTAATTCACTGACACATTCAAAATCTGAGCAGGCTATTGTGGAAGGTGGGGCCTGGTAGGAGGAAGTGGGCTGCTGGGGACCCTGCCCTTGAAGGGTACACCTTGGCCCTGGCACCTTTCTCTTGCTCTCTCTCTCTCTCTCTCTGCTTCCTGGCTGCCATGAAGTGAGCCGCTCTGCTCCACCATGCCCTTCCGCCATGATGCTCTGCCTCCTCACAGGCCCAGGGATGATGGAGCCAGGGGACCATGACTATAACCTCTGAAACCACGAGCAACCATCCCCCATTCCTCTTTTTAAATTGCATCTCTAAGGCATTTGCCACAAGCAATGAAAAATGAACACAGCTGGTGGCTTGGAGAACAAGTAGAGGGAAATGGCTGTTCAGGGAGGCAAAAGAAGCCATAAGAAGGGGTGGTAAGGCAGGGTAGATGCCAAGTCATGAGGGGCAGAAGGTGAGGACATGGATGCATGTCTGAAAACTGTGTAAAGTCCATCCAGAAACGGTGATGGCAAAGGACACGTGTCCTGCAGCACTTCTAAACTAACAGTGCATTCATTTGAGAGGTGACTCTGGACCCTTTGGTACCAGCAGGCTGTCTGGGTCCCAGTGGACTCTCCATAGAAGTTGAGTCTGTGACCAAGCAGGTGGCAGCCCAGGATACACAAAGACGTGTCCTCAAATTTAAGTCACCAGGATTCCTGTTCCCTCCGGGATGGTCACTTTCACACAGCAAAGCTATGTTGGGAAATCCTGGCAGAGAAGCCGGCTGGATCTGGGCTGTGCCTGTCTCAGAAACACTGTGATGTGGGGGCTGATTTCCAACACCCCTCATGGAATGTGCTGCTCCCATAGCAAGGGGCTATCGGCTGGGGGCGGAGATTCCAGGACCAATATTCCTTTCCCAAGCAGCACCATCTCTGAGGTAAGCCTGGGACTATGGCTGAAGGCGGCTGGAGTCCCTGTCCACGTCAGGCCACCATGGGGACAGGAGTTCAGTGAAGAGCCAGGGAGCCGAGTGCTTACATTTGCTTTTGTCTCTGTTTCCCCTGATGTCACACAGGCTTGGTCCTTCCTTGATGACCTCGGGGGACACAGCTGAAGGCCTCTCAGGAATCCCCCTCCCAGGTGGACAGGCTGAGGATAAGTGATTTCCTCTGGCAAGGCTGGTGTCCTTCCCTGTGAAGCGGGGTCTCCCAGGCCTGAGAAGAAAGTGCAGCAAAGCCTGGAAAGGCTGGGTACGGGGCCTGGCACCTGGGCTCCCTCTAGGCCACCGCTGCCCTGCTTCCTCTCATGCTGTCCACTGAGATGTCCTGGCTTCGATACAGAGACGTGTTTTGGTCCTTTTGACCGCCTCGGTGTCTGGAGCGTAGGCTCTTCCATCTGAGGGACAGAGTGTCACACAGATGAGACTGTGAAAGGTCGTCACAGAGTTGCTAGTGTTGCATAGCAGACAAGCACACGCTGTCAGTTGCGTCCAGGCACCAGCACTCATGTGGCTTGTCAGGCTGGGGCTGGCAAACCTCAGTGGGGCTCTGCATAGTGACTGTGCTCTGAGTGTCTCCCTTTCTCTTCTGGGGACCAGCAGGCAAGCCTGGTGTGTACTTCTATGGTGATCGCAGAAGTGCAGCCATTGAGGAGAAACCCACAGGCCTCCTAATGTAAGGCTGAGGCTTGGAGCTTGCTCAAGGTCATATCTGTTGTTGTTGTTAGGTGCTGTCAAGTCGAATCTGACTCATAGTGACCATAGGTACAACAGAATGAAACACTCCCTAGGACTGTGCCACACACAAGATCATTTTAGGTTTGAGCCCATTGTTGCAGCCACTGTGTTTCTTCTCATTTTGAGTTGTGCCACATCAGCAAAAGGAGGTCCTAGGGTCCTTACTCCATTCCCATCATTGAGGAGGCAACTTTTCCCCAATCATTTCTTGAATGCCTTCCAGCCTGTGGGGCCCATTTTCCAGCACTCTATTTGACAGTGCTTCCCTGCTATTCTCAGGGTTCCCATGTCTAATTGTTTTGGAGCCATATTTATCTCATTCTATTGGCCTGGGCCAATCACATGGTCAAGCACAAGGATGGGAATTTGCTGGGTCCTTTAACGGGAAGAGGTCCAGAGTCATGTCACAGGGCTGAACGTAAGCAGCAGCAAGGGATTGGGGCCAGTGCCTCTATCTAGTGCTGGGTAGGTTTTGTAAGCCCCTCCTCAGGATTAAGGGAAACAGTTACATGTCATTTAATGAAGAAGACACCATCGGGGAAATGTGTGGGTAAGTGGGCTTGCCGTTGTGCATGCCACACAGAGCATAGCACACACCCAGATGGTGGAGCCTACTATACACCTAGGATAAATGGCGTTATATGATGCATGAGCAAAAATATGGTGGCTACAAAAATAAAAAGTCTTAAAATGGTAAAAGACACATCACCACGAATGCCCTCAAAATCCTCCTCCTGGCTTCACACTCACTTATCCAGTTGCTCCTGCCCCTTTCTAAGCAGCTCTGGGATCCTCTTTCCTGAGCGTCTTTAGTCTCATCCTCCATCATGACGATGTTCCACGTCACACATCACTGCTGGTACATCAGTGTTGGTCAGATGAAAACGTGGTGCCTCCTCATCCACCTTATTCACTGCATCTGGTACCGTGGGGCTTCTGGCTATTTCTCACCGTGAAAATCACCAGGGAAGGTGAATGTTTTGAATTGATTTAGACCATCTATCTTTCTGTTAGCGTGTACTCCTATTTATAAGCAAAAGATTGCTATAAGACAGTAACCCTAGGCTGGGGATGCAGCTCAATGGTAGAGCCCTTGCCAAGTGGACACAAAGACCTGGGTTCCATCCCAAGCACCACACCAAAAAAGAAAACAATAGCAATAACAACAACAACAACAACAACAACACAACAGTATGCCTGGTTGCAGTGGCAACAGCCTTCCACGGCTCATATTTACCTTTTCTCTCGACCGCATCTTTTTCTCTTCTGTCTGGTTTTATTTATTTACTTGTTTATTTATCTATGCAGGCAGGCATGCACCCAGGGCCTCACACATGCAAGTACTCCACCACAGAGCTGCACCCTCAGCCCACCTTTCATTCTTTATTTTCAGACAGGGTCTCGCTACGTTGCATAGGCTCCTCTGGCTGCGAACTCATGATCCTCCTGCCTGAGCCTCCCGAATTCCTGGGATGGTAAATAAGTGAGCCAGTAAAAGTCATTTATCATCACAATCAAGTATCAAGTACAGTACATAATTGAATGTACATGTTTAGTTTTTGTGGTCCTTGGAGTTTGAACCCAGGGTCTCTCACATACTTTGCAAGTGCTCCACCAATGGGCTGCACCCCCAGCTCATTTGTCCTACTTTTTAATCTTCAGTCAGGGTCTCACAAAATTTTGCAGGCTGCCTCTGGCCTGGAACTCGCGATCCTACTGCTTCCGCCTCCCAAATCACTGGAATTAGAGGTGTGTGCCGCAGTGCCTGGATGTGGTATGGTTTCGTATGATGGCAATGCAGTGACTTTTTAAATCACAATCACCACCAACATGTGAGTAATGTGCTGGACTATAACATTAGGATAACTATAACCAGGTCCCTAGGACGATAACATTAGGATAACATTAGGATAACTATAACCAGGTCCCTAGGACGATAACATTAGGATAACATTAGGATAACTATAACCAGGTCCCTAGTGATAGGGATTTTTCAACTCTGTTATGATTTTCTTTTTAGTGCTGGATATTGAGCCCAGGGCGCTGCCACTCACCTGTACTCTCATGTCCCATTGTCATTTCATAAGACCTGTATCATATATGTAGTTTATTTTGATTGAAACATTATGTGGCACATGACTGTGACTGCCAATCAACAAACAAAATAGACTCGCACTTACTCATTCTTTTTTTTTTTTTTTTTTTTTTTGTGGTACTGGGGGTTGAACTCAGGGCCTCACGCTTGTATGCTCTGCAAGTGCTGGACCACTGAGCTACACCCTCAGCCCATTTTTTAACTTTTTGAGACAGGGTCTCACTAAGTTACATGTAGACTACCTCTGGTCTTGAACTTGCGATCCTCCTGCCTCCGCCTCCCAAGCCACTGGGATTACAGACGTGCACCACCACACCTGGCTACATACTCATTCTTCCAGCAAACACCAACCCTCCCTGTGAGCCTGGCCCTGGTGTAAGTATTTGCCCCCATGGCACACCTAGAGCTCAGGGTACAGAGCTCACATTCTAGAAGGAAGGTAATAAACAAGCAAAAGTTAACAAAAAATTAAGTTGGTGATAATTTAAAAATACCACAACAGAAGGTCAATTGATAGTTAATACTTGGTGTGTGGAACAGCGTTATATAGTGAGTGGGAGTCTGGTTAAAAAAGTATAGATGAGGTGGGTGTGGTGGCGCACACCTGAAATCCTAGCTACTCAGGAGGCGGAGGCAGGAGACTCACAAGTTTGAGGCCAGAGGCAGCCCTATAACTTAGCAAGACCCTGACTTGAGATAAAAAATAATAAAAGGGGCTGCAGGTGCAGCTCAGTGGTAAAGGGCTTGCAAAGTATGTGCAAGGTCCATCCTGGGTTCACCCCCTCAGTATTACAAACAAAACAAAACAAAACAAACAAACAACAACAAAAACAACAAAAAACCCCGAACAAACAAAAAATATGGGTGATATTTATTGAGCATCAACCACACATCACGGGTCTGATGGTCATGGCCCTCAATACTCTCCTAAGACCCAATAGCATTTCCCTCTGAGCTCAAATGGCGATTGTTCCATCCCTTACTTTACAGCTTAGAGAAGGTAGAGGGAATTCATTTCACACATATGCTTTCTTTTTTAAAGAATGCGTCCCCAGATTTTAGCAGACCGGTAGGCTAGGGTATATATTTATTGGTAGGAATACTGAACACTGTGATATATTCTTTTTTAGACAAGTTTTTATGGATAGCAATCATGGTAGAAAACTGCCATTTATACATCACTATCTTATGTAATGGCTGGGGTTGAGCTTAGTTGGTAGCTGCTGCTTTGGGTGCTCTGAGGCCCTGGGTTCAATCCCCAGCACTGCAAAAATGGAAGAAGGACCTGGCAGACCACTCCGAGAACAATCTTAAAACAATCAGCCATAGAAAACCCTATGAATAGCAGAGAAGCACTGACATAATGCTGGGCATGGTACATTATCCAGGAGTGTTTCATCTGTTGTACACAGAATTGCTATGAGTCAGACTTTGATGGAACCTAACAACAACAACAATCTCATGTCACACAGTATCATCAACTAGCTATGTGACACCAGATCATAGTAGACAACTGAACCTTCCTGGCAGGATTATTATGATTTAAACCCCAAATCCCCCACTGTATAAAGCCATCAAGTGAGATATCACACTAGAAAATGAGTGACCCAAAGAAAGACTGACTGGAGTCACTGGAGTTCTCTGAGACTTCAGCAGCTGGAAATTTTATTCACAGTGGCACCTTGGTACTTTAACTGTTCCATGCTTGAATGTTTTGGTCCTTGGACCAGTATTTTCAAGAGAATCCTGGTTCTGTGATGTGCACTTGCTCAACACTCAACTGCTGTGCTAAAACATTTATGAGATCCCACACCTACCCGAGACACTTCCAGGTGAAACAGAGGGGGAGGATTCACTTGGTGTGCTGATTTCAACAGTCCAGACCTGGCCTGATGCTGTGTTTATAGTCTTCATGTTGTTTTTAAGATGAATGTGTGTGTGTGTGTGTGTGTGTGTGTGTGTGTGTGTGTGTGTGTGTGTGGTACTGTTGAGTCAAACCCAGCTCATAACAAACCTATGTAGGGCTTTCAGTGGCTGATTGTTTTGAGATTGCTTCGGGAGTGGGCTGCCAGATCCCTCTCCCACTTTTGTGGTGCTGGGGGTGGAGCCCAGGGCATCAGAGAGCACAGAGAAGCAACCTACCAACTGAGCTAAACTACACACACACACACACACACACACACACACACACACACACACACACATTTTCCCTATCTATCTGTCTGTCTGTCTGTCTGTCTGTCTGTCTATCTTCCTTTCTATCTATCTGTCTGTCTATCTATCTGTTTTTTTTTGTTGTTGTTGTTAGGTCTCAATCATAGTGACCCTATGTAAACTAGAACATAGCACTCCCCAACAGGTGAAGAGTTGCCATGCCCGGCACTGTTGGCAGTGCTTCTCTGCTATTCATAGGCAGAGTGCACTGCCAGGTCCTTCATACACACACAGACACAGACACACACACACACAGACAGACACACACACACACCCCACATTCATCATGGCACTGAGAAGTTTTATGACAAGAAAAGTGAAGGAAATTGGAAAACATTAGGTACAACAATTACATTTTGAAAAGAACCTATTGCTGAGCATGTGAGTGGCACAGGCACGTCTGAATTAGTCACTGTGGTTCAGGGACAAATAAATACATTGACATTATTTCTTATGGGAAACAGTGCTCTGCACTTGAACGGATTGACACTGGACCAGCAGTCCAGAATGGACTGTGGTAGAGTGCTGAGGTACCGCTGTATATGTTTGGTGATATTGTAGAACTTCAGTCTGAACACAGGTGCTGTGTTGGTCTGCCCATGGTTTCTATTGTTTGGTTCCTTTAGAACTCTGAGATGCTTCTAGGCAAGGAAAGTGTGCTGCTTAATTTTGACTGGTAACTTGATTAGGTTAAGAAACACCTGGGAGATTAGCAAAGTACATCTCTGGTTGTATCTGTGGTGATGGTTCCACAGGCAATTAGACCATGAAGTCTCTAACTTAATCAATGTGTTAAGCCCTTCATGGATTCATAGGAATGCATTATTCAGAGGTGGCAAATGTTGGTGTCTATCTGGAGGGAGTAGGTCAATCTGGATGTTGGGGTCATTGGGGTCATTGGGGATGGCTCCATTTTGCCCTGGCCCCTTCCTGTAATCTCTTTCTTTGCTTCCTTTCAGCCATGAGGTGAACAGTTTCTTCCTCCACATGCCCTTGCCGCCATGATGCTCTCCCTCCCCATGGGCCCAGAAACAATGGAGCCGGCCATGATGGACTGAAACCCTCTGAAACCATGAGCCAAAATAAATGTCCCATCCCTTAAGTTGTTCATGTCAAGTATTTCATCACAGTAACGAGAAAATTGGGGCTAGGGTTTAGCTCAGTTGGTAGAGTGATGCTCTGCATGCTTTGAGGACCCAGGTTTGATCCTCAGCACTGCAAAAATGGGGGAAGGACATAGCAATCCACTCCCAAAGTAATCACAAAACAATCAGCCATGGAAATCCTATGAGTTGGATCTGACTCAATGGCACCTAACAACAAGAAGAATGAGAAAAATAACCAATACAGCCTGGGCACAAAGACATGGATGTGATGATGGTTTCTCAGCTATCTCCCGTGGGTTCTACAAGCTCTCTGGGGCTTCAGTTAATAGTAGGGCATTTTACAGCAGCAGAGACATCAAGAGCAAGTGAGGAACTGACACAGGGCACTATGCGTGGTTGATTTCTATATTTTTCCATGCCAGACAACTCAGGAAGGGTGGAATAATTGTGACCATCCTACTACTTCCTTCATCAAGAACCCCTTTTAGGAAGTAGCATTGGCTCTGTCCAAGAGTCGCAGGCTACAGATCACCTGAGCACCCTTGGGAAGGCCTAGGTACTCTACTACTCAGTCATGTTTGGATTATGTTATGTCAAGACCATCCACGGGCTCTGAACTCAAGAGGATGTCCTCCAATTCCAGCATTTATTTCTTCTTCTATTTCCCACTCACCCTTAAGCTTCCCCTCACCTTACATTCCATCTCCAACTTTGGGCAGGCATGTTGGAGAAAAGCAAAAAACCAGCCTTCCTGGGATGGGCCAACAAAGGACAGGGGGATTTGCCCCCACTCCCCTCTCTCATTGCCCTCCTCCTCTCTCACACACCCACACACACTCAGGGAGCTGGTTCCCACTCCAATGGAAAGACAGTGTTACAGAGCTACCCATCCTAAATCTAAGAACTCAGGAAATTCTAGGGAAGACTTAATGGTGGGACTTTTTCTTTCTTTCTTTTTTCTCTCTTTTTTTTTTATTAG
This sequence comes from Pedetes capensis, assembly GCA_007922755.1. Classification (NCBI taxonomy): domain Eukaryota; kingdom Metazoa; phylum Chordata; class Mammalia; order Rodentia; family Pedetidae; genus Pedetes; species Pedetes capensis. Next base: position 58,190 of record VMDO01007602.1, on the reverse strand, counting down.
AATTTTCAGTCTGTGGAGCTGTCTAGTGAGAATCTTACAGGGAGAATTGACTCTTTGTCTCTACAAAGCCATGAAGGAAAGACTCTAAGTGATAATTGCATGCACAGTTCAAAATATTTTAAATGAACTTGTTCTGACAAAGAAGTAAGTTATGAAGTTAACTTTTGTATGTGTGTGAATAATTAAACTATTGTCACCACTTTAAATTATCATCCATTGTTAACTTACATCATTAAATCTTACCTCTTTGCTAAAGAATAATGAAAAAAATGCACTTAATTAACAGTTATTGCAAGCTCCAGGCCATTGATAACGCCAGTCTCAGCCTGGCTTTCACAGGTATGTTTTGTGCTGCCTGCTCTGTTGTTTTGCTGGGAAGCGAAGCCCCATGTTCCACATCAGGGTAGAGAAGATTCTCCCACATCAAGACAGACTCTCCCCGGAATATGGGTTCTTCCTGGACCATTCGATCATGTTAAGCTTCTGCCTCTGTGCAAAGCAGGGTACAGGGGTCCCAGCTTGTGCCTTTGCTTTCCTTATGAGATTTATGAACTGTCCTGAGCCACTGCTGTGTCACAGAAAAAGCTCCTCCCCAGATCACCCTATGTGTGCAACATTAAACCAATTTATTCGATCATTTTGGGGTTGAGACGTGGGAAGCTGGGTCAGGAGAAAGGAGTCTGGGGTGAATCTCTGTACCTGAGCCCTGAGGAAGAAGAAGCCTTGCATTAATTTCCTTGTTGTTTTGGTTAAGGAGGTGATAGATTTTTTTCCCTGGATATTGTTAAAGAGGCTTGTCAGGCCTGTAAGGACCACGCGGCATTCTTCAGATGAAATAAGGCCAATCAGTGGAATAATGAGGAAAGTAATATCTCCCCAGAGAGGCTGATGGGGTTTTCATCAAATCAGCAAACCTTTCCCGTCACCGACACCTCCCAGCGCTCCAGGCATGCCCTGCGCGCTGGCCTCCCCGCCTGCCAGTCCTTTGTCAAACTTCCCTGTGGTTACCACAGATCCCCGAATACTTGGGAACCCCGGAAACTGATGTGCGCTTGATACCTCCTCTTTTCGAAAAGTAATCATTCACTTTATTTCCCTTTCTTTATTGACCTACTATTTCCTAAATCCTGGAGGGGCTTCAAAGCCTGAGAAGAAAGGCAGGGATACAGAGATTTGGGGTACTTGCTACTCAGAGACCCCCATCGCCTTAGACTACAGCGGAGGTGAAGAGTCCCAGGTTAATTAGGTTCCAATGGTCAGAGGGGACAAGCAAAGAGGGATCTGTGTATGAAGGCACAGGCCTTACTGTGGTGTTCCAAGGGGACTTTGGTGGTATAGAATGTAACTGTAACCCCTATCTCTGTTCAGCTTTGCACACAATGTTGGTGGTGTTGTTGTTAGGTGCCACTGAGTTGGGTCCAACTCATAGCCACCTTAGGTACAACAGAATGAAACGCTACCTGATGCTGTGCCAGGAGCATGATCTTATTTATGTTTAAGCCCATTCATTGTTGCAGACACTGTGTCAATCCATCAAGTTGAGGGTTTTCTTTTTTTTCGTTGACCTGCCACTCACCCAAACACGATGTCCGTCTCTGGAGATTGGTCCCTCCCGACAGCATGTCTGAAATATGTAAGATGCAGTCTACCCAAGAGGCACTCTGGTTGCACTTCTTCCAGGACATATCTTTTGGTTCATTTCCCTTTTTTTTTTTTTGACAGGGTCTCTCTAAGTTATGCAGACTACCTCTGGTCTCGAACTTGCAATCCTTCTGCCTCCACCTCCCAAGCTGCTGGGATTACAGGCATGCACCACTGTGCCTGGCTATCTTTTGGTTCTTTGACAGTCCATGGTGGACTCAGTCTCCTCCTGGTTCATGGACACCGGCTAACTAAATAACCCTCCAGCCCTTAGGACTTCATAAGAACAGTGGGGCCCAATGTGAGAGAGGACTAAATGAGCTTGCTTGAAATATGTATTATAAAACATCTGGCGTGCCTGCCTTGAGGATGGTGGGTCCTGCTGTCCGTGGCTGGGTGGCCCTTCTGCATGGCCAGGATATTCCGCTAATGCTCTCTTCTCCATGGACAGGGTCTCTCAAAGGTTAAACAGGAAAGACAGATTCACACAATGTGGCTGGAATACACATGGCTGCCAAAGAAGAGCACCAGGCAGTGGCTCAGCCACGTGCTTCTCTGGTTGCCTCCGTTGCCCATTGGTGGTGATCTGTGCCAGGAAGTCCCAGATACTGCCAGAGACAGGGAAGGGCACAGAGGCTCTCTCAGCCCTGCGGCTTTGGACTTCCCTTTCTCCACCAGAAGCAGGAGGAGAGAGGCAGAAAGAGTCCAGAGGGGCTCCCAGCCTGTGGGCCTCGTCTACTAATCTCCGCTCTGTGCAGACAGTCACGGAGGCTGCTCTTAGGCCCGTGGAGCCCTGCGTGTCCTCCACTGGAGTTGGGTCGAGGGTCACAAAAGAAAGAAAAGAAAAAAAAGAACAAAACCCGAATCACATTTAGCCTGTGAAAGTTTTCCAAATTAAGCGGGTTTCCGTGTTGCAGGAATCCTCCCACCGTGCTCGGCAAATGATTCAGAGCCTCCACATGATTTCCTCTGTGCAGACTCTAATCCACTTACTTAATGAAATACATAATTAACATATTATAATTGCAGTAAAGATGGTTTTGACAGAAATCATTTCCCGTATCTAATACCGTGGTAATTTAATCTGTTCCCCACTCCCTAACACGACCCTCTATGATTAAGTTTCATAAGAGTTTTTTTGATTGATTGACTCATCTGACGGGGCTGGGCCTTGCTGAGGCGGTGTCTGTCAGTTTCTGGAGCGGCTGGTGAAGTCCCGGCAGATGGCTGCCGGCTCGGTGCTCGCTCTCACTGTGTGGTCTCTCGTCTCCAGCTTCTTCTCTGCCTCCGCAGGCTTCTGGGGGTCCTGGTAATCCCTATTCTCTTGCCTGGATGGCCCAGGCTGCCTATTTCTAGCTGAGCTGTTGTTAAGGGCAGGGACAGGGACCTGCTTGGGTGGCCTGTGGACAGGAGGCAGATGCCAGCCTCTCTCACACCTGGCTTGTCCTCTCCTGCCCACGCCCAATCTGCGCTGGCTGCCTCGGGTTCCACCCACCCGGTTCACAGGCCAGGCTGGCTGAGCCCCGTGTGGTGGCTGGGGTCCCTTCCTCCCACCCCGCCTACCCTGTCTGCTGGGGCTGTGCTCTGCTTGGGTTCTGCAGATGTTGGAGCCAGAAGCAGGGTGCAGGGCTTGGTTTTCTGTCTCTCTGAGTCTCCCTTCCTGCAGCTTCCCCTCCTGCTGCCTTTGCTGTCGTTAGGCGCCCTCCAGTCGGGTCCCATACTTAGCTAGCCTGTGTACAGCAGAGCAAAATACTCTCTGACACTGTGCCGTGCCTGGCACTACGTCAGTGTTTCTCTGCTATGCACAGGGTTTCCGATGGCTGATTGTTTCGGGGCTGCTGGGTCCTCCTCTCAAGCCTACAGTACCCGGTATTCCCAGACAGTTTCCTATCCAAGGACTGACCTGGCCTGACCCTGCTTAGCTTCTGAGAGCTGACAAGGTCAGATGCCAAGGTGGTACTGCTGCAGCCCCTGCTGCCTTATTTAATTTTTTGTAGTGCTGAGGATAGAACCCAGGGCCTCATGCATGCTAGGCAGGTGCTATCCCACTGAGCTATAGCCCCAGCCCAGAGTTTTTAGGAAATCAGCAGGGCTCCTGCCTCTGCCTGCTGCATCCTGGGACCACAGGTGTGCCCGACATGCCTGACCATGCATGCTTTTCAGAGGCAGTCACACACTTTCCTAGGATGAGGCATGGATTCTGAGTGTCCAAACGGCTCCTCTGCTGGGTCCGGGGGATTCTGGGGGCATCAGGAGCTGAAGGATCACCCTAAAGTTCTGATTTCTAGGGAAGAATCTATGAGAAGGAAATACCTAGAGTGGCCCTAAAGATAGGGGACCGTCCCTTGCACACCATCCAAACGTGAAGGGGGCAGGCAGGGTCCTGCATAGTGACTTAGAAAGTAGCCCAGTGGAAACCTCTAGCCCTGTTGATTTCCTAAAAGTTGCTATCATGTCTTAAATACTCACACTATACCAGATGCTTGGGGCTGTTTGTGTTCACTATTTTTTTTTGATTTGTTACTTGGGGGTTGATCCCAGGGCCTCAGACATGCTTTGCAAGTGCCCTACCACTGAGCTGCACCCCAGCCCATGTTTCACATTTTCTCTTGAGACAAGGCCTTGCTAAGTTATGCAGGTAGGCTCTGGCCTTGAACCTGCGATCCTCCTGCCTCTGCCTCCCCAGTCACTGGGATGACAGTTGTGCACCACTGCGGTTGGACAGATGAAAAATATTAAGCATTGGCAGGGGTGCTGGTGAGTGTTTCATTGCTGTGTCAGACACCTGAAAGAAACAGCTGCAGGGAGGAGGGACTCACGCTGGCTCGCGGGTTCAGAGGGCTGCCATCCTTGGTCAGCTGCTCCACTGTTTCTGGGCTACCGTGAGACTGAACATCATGGCGGAAGGGAATAGTGGAGCCGAGCTGCTCACTTCGTGGAGACCAGGAAGCAGAGAGAGAGACAGGAAGGGCCAGGGTGAGATGTACTCCCCAGTGACCTACTTCCTCCAGCCAGGCTCCACCTGCTACTTTCACCACCTCCCAACAGCGCCATAGTGCCATAAATCCATCAATGCATAAGTCCATTGATTAGTTCAAAGCTCCCAAAGTCCAATAACCTCCCAGTGATTGGATCCACCAGCTGCGGGCCAAGCCTTCAACAGATGAACTTCTCAGCAAGGCACTTCATAGCAACCATAATGGTGGGATTTAAGTGGCCACATCAAAGTTGCCCAGGGCTGGGGTTTAGCTGAGTTGATAGAGTGCTGCTCTGTACTCTCTGAGGCTCTGGGTTTGAACCCCAGCACTGCAAAAAATGGGAGAAGGACCTGACAGCCACTCCTAAAATAATCAGCCATTAAAAACCCTATGAATAGCAGAGAAGCACTGACATAGTACTGGACATGGCACAGCGATGGGGAGTGTTTTGTTCTGTTGTACACTGGGTTGCTCTGAGTCAGACCTGACTCAACAGCACCTAACAACAATCAAAGTTCCCCAGCATGTCGATCGTAGAACCATCCCGAGTGATCCCACCAGGAGTGATGGGCCATTGAGATGGGCCTGGGGAGGCCTTTTCCATGGGTGGAGCTAGTAAAAAGCCTTGTGTGGAAGAGGGGGAGTCCAGAACACAGGTTTGGGCTGTGCTACCCAAGGATGTGTGTGTTGGGAAGGAAGTGGGGACATGTGAACCTACAAGTGGCTCTTCCCTTTCCTGTGAATAAACCCATCACTTCCACGTGTTTGCCCCAGTTTCTCTGCTGCTTCGTTCCCATTTCGCTAGTCTGCAATTAGCTTTTTCAATTTCTTTATTTAACTCTTGATTGACACATGATATTTATGCATATTTATGAGGTTCCTTAGGGACTGGCTGTCTTTCCTCAACAGGCAGCAGCCTCTGGAATGCAAGGTTGGCTCTCCCAGCACCTCGGAGGTTCAGGCACAGCACTTGGACAGTCTGAGGATGACTTTGTCTCTGCCTCCCAAGGACCGCCCTCCCCTGAGCCCAAGTGAGGGTCCTGATGCAGAAGGGGAGCCCCAGGCCTTCTTCCCAACAGCACCCCTCACATGCCTGGACCCCGAGCGAGCGTGGGGCTGCTGCTGGGGATCTGCCCCACAGCTCAGTGATCACCTCCAGAATCCAAAGCCCTCCACTCAACCTCTGAGCGCTGGCCCTGTGTCCCCTCTGGTAGGGTCCGAAGCACTTTGGTTGTTGTGGACCTTGTCGTCCATAAAAAGAATATTTAAACTTCCATTTTATGCGTGGGAGGGTGTGACCACATAAGTAACCTTTGACCTCGAACATTAAGTTATTCTTCCAATTTTAATCGAAATGAAAACACTTTTTATTTAATGCCCCGATGGCACCCAGGGACCCAGGTGCTGCGTCTCCTGGACAAGTCGGCTCTGGTCCTTCCGACATCAGGTTGGGGTCTGAGCAAGCTCAGTCCCTGCCCCTTCTACCCCAACTGTCCAGAGCAGTGCGCACCAACCCTGGTTACGCCTGCAAGGCTGAAACCAGAGGCCATGTGAGGGCAGGCGCCAAGGGGTCTTACCGTCCGTCCCTCACTGACGCCACAGGCTGGACGTGCAGAGTTGTTAGGCCACTCTGGTACCTTGAGAACTGCTTTCTAAGGAAGGAATGTTCTGGATCCCTTGTGGGAGAGAAAAAGACACCCCAACAGAGTTTCAGGGTGAGGGGTGGGAAGCAGTAGAGAGGGTTTAGGGCCACGCAAACATGAGGTACCCCAAGTGCTCAGGCCCCAGTTTTCTTAGACAGCGATACAGTGCCTAGAACCCTCCAGTGTCTCACGGGAACTCCTTGTCCTGTATGCTGACACCCCGACAGACAGTGTCTTTTCCTGTGGGTCTGGGTGCTTGGTCCTCCTTAGATTTCCAGCAATGAGAAGTCTGGGGGCTCTGTGAAGCATTTTTGTTTTGTTTTGATGTTGAGATAGACTCTTCCTGTCTCTCCTGGGACTCTCAATCCTCTTGCCTCTGCCTCCCCAGTGCTGGGATCACAGGTGTGGCCACCGTGCCCAGCAGAGCATGTAGTGCATTCAAAATCACCCTCCTGTGAGATGCCAGCCACACAGCACACACCCCTCCTGACTGAGGCATGCCAGGCCCACGGGACTCCTCCAGGGTGACCTTGTGTCTTTCCAGGTCAGCACACCACTGTTTCCATCACTAAGCTGTGGGTGCCGAGCAGACAAACACTGGAGCTACCCCGAATCTTAATGCAGAGCCTGGTGCACAGGGCAAGTGCCAGAGCTGCCGGGGCAAGGAAAAGAAGCTCATAGCCCTGCGTGAAGGTACACACTTGTCATCCCAGAGACTCAGGAGGCCAAGGCCAGAGGATCGCAGGTTGGAGGCCAGAGGCAGCCTGTGTCACTGGCTGAGACTCTGTCTCAAGACAAAAAAACAAAAACAAAAACAAAAAATGGACTGGAGGTGCAGCAAATCATATGTGAGGAACAGGGTTCAGCCCCCAAGTACTGCAAAAAAATTAAAAAAAAAGAAAGAAAAAAAGAGAGAGAGAAGAAAGGAAAAGCAGCTTATGACTGCCTAGTTAAAGACTCTGCTCCGTGTGGCCAAAGCCTTCTAAGCCCCTGGGGCTGTGGGGTTGTTGTGGGGTTAGGGGTGCCCATGGGAAGCAGTTCTGAGCAGAGGCGGCTAGGGTGCCAATCAGGGGTAAGGGCAAGGGCAAGGGCAAGGGCAAGGGAAAGATGGTCTGCAGCCCCGGGAGGCCCAGAGCTTGCTGGGTGGCTGGGGGAGGGGCGTCTCCCTGAGTGGCAAGTGTTCAGGAACGCCGCCACGTCAACTGCCAATATGTTATGAGGCCTCGGTAACAATCCCGAGTCTCCGGGGAGCGCTGCCGCAGTTCAAGTGCGCACCAGACAGAGAGAAAACAATTTCTGGTGCCAATAATGCAGCACAGATGAAAAATGTTTTAATATTTGAAGCTGGTTTATGGCAGAAGCGATGACAGTGATGGACTCAATGTCAGCTTTTTTTCCTTAAATGTCATTTTTCGTCTATGAGTTTTCCCTGCTCCCGAGGCATGCAAGCCCAGCGCCGGCTCGCTGCAGCCATTGATCATTGATTTTGTTCTAAATGGAAAGCTTGCCAGAAGACTAGAAATTCTGGAATTTATTAGGATTTCTTTAAGAGGCACTTAGCTCAACAGTTCTCATTACTGTCTTTACAATGTTACTTATTTTTCTTTCTGTGTCGTATGATTTATAAAGGGTTTGGTACTCAGAGAACAATCTGCGATTAAACCATTGTGCACGCTGGAACCGCCAGCCTGGCGAAAAGGATTCTCGGGGGGCTAAACACATATTTGACTAAGGGACGGTGACACGAGTCTGTTTTACCAACGGAATGCTTATTTTGAAATTTGCTGAGAGGGTTTTGTGCTGAATGGCGTTTCGATGGGGGTTTTGATTAAACAGGGTCACTTAGAAATTCCTACCTCTTCATTCAACCCTGGCAGGGCTGAACAGTTTTATGTTATGACACTGGGGACTTAACACGTCCTGGGGTGGATGCCACCTGGAAGCAGCCAGAGAGAGATGAGCTCTGTACAGCTCTGTCCTGACTCTGGGTGGCCCGGGCAGGGTCTAAAAGCTCATCAAGGTCTGTATATACAGGGACATTACTTCACAAACACTACCGTTGAGTGGCTCAAGGAGGCTCTCCGTATTAACATTTAACATAGTTGTCTGGCCATACATAGGTGATCGCTCTTCATTTGGCTGGAAAGAACCCATTTGCATCAGGCGGTTGGCTAACTGTCTCTCTCTTCTGACATGTTTCCGTTGGCAGAGGACTAGTTCAAACAGGTATGTTAGCTCTTGGCTGGACTGCCTGACATCTCGGCTTTATTACGGAGCCGAGTGCCCAGGGAGTGTGAATTATAGTTAGTATCAACCCTGGCCTCGGGAACACATCACTCAGTCTAGTTGATTATGGAATTCGCTCCGGAGCCGGGGCCTCCAGATCCCTCTTCTGAGTGAGGGGCCTCTTTGCACAGCACCAGGAGCCGACCACAGCTCTGGGAGGCAGACAAAGAGAAATGCAAGGGAAAGGAAATTCTAAGGGAGAGAGAGAGGCAGAGCCAGCCCTCTTGGGCTGCATTGTGGGCAAGCGCCATGAGCCTAGGGAAACATACTTTGCTCGGAAGACGGTGCTGCAGCAGGAAGGGGTGAGTAAACTTTCTGGAAAATGAAATCCACATCTGCAAAATGGGACCAGAATCAGACACGATTATTCAGATGCAGCACCTAGGATGAGACCAGCTGAGCTTCTCAGTGGCTGTGGTCAGGGAAGGGAGGCTCCAATCCATCCCCATTACCCTGAAAGACCTCATGTAGATCTCTCATATGCAAATGAGCTGCATGCAAATGACACATAGCGAGATGACAGAAAACTCCATGTTCTTTCTTCTCTTTTTAAAATTAGCTTATGTTAACTGTAAAAAATAATGGATTTCCTTCTAACATTTTCATACATATATAAGGTGGTGGTGGTGGTGGTGGTGGTGGTAGGTGCCCTTGCATCGGGTCCGACTCATAGCGACCCTGTGTACAACAGAATGAAACACTCCCTTACACTCCACCATGCCCGCACGAATGCCAGTGCTTCTCTGCGATTCATAGGGTTTTCCATGGCTCATGGTTTTAGAAGTGGGTTACCGGGTCCTCTTCCCCACTTAAAGCACTTATTTATCTGTGTGCTTCCTGTCTTTCTCTAAGACGAAGCCTTCCTGTTTGCCTTGCTCCCTGCTGCCTCCCTTGAGGGTGGAAAGAGGTTGGTGAGAGGCTGGAATGAGGCTGGAAAAGGGCGGAAATGGAGTAGCTGCTCTGTGAATGCTGTGGAATCAGAGAATGGCAGTATCATCATCCACACAGAGCAGATGAGGAGACTGGAATGCAGAGGGGCAACCCGTCCAAAAGATAACAACGCAAGAGCCCAGGGTTCTGATCGAGGAGTTCACAGCTCCTGATTCAAGATCTTAACCCGTGCATCCCTCTGCCAGTCAATGCTCAGAGCCTAACCCCAGGGATGAGACCAGATGGGAGAAAGCTGCAGCATGGGCTAGGTACCACGGGAGGATACAGAGCGTGGCCAGGGAGGCCAGTCCAGAGCAAGACAGTGAGGACTGCTGGGAAAAGGGGCAGCAGTGCAGGTTTTCATGTGCTATGGTGTGGGTGTGCAGTGCCTGACAGAAAGCTGATGAATTGGAGGCCTGGTCGCCTGCAGATGAGCTTTTGGGAAGTGACTGGATCCTGGAGGCTCTGAGCTATTCAGCATGTTAATCCTTCGATGGAGTCCTAATCCCATGGTATTGGTGGGAACTGGGGCCTATTGGAGGAAGCAGGTCATTTGGGATGTAGCCTGGGGAGACACACCCTTTCTTCAGCTCCTTCCCATTTCTGTCAGCTGCTTCCTGGCCGCCATGAGGTAAGCTACTTTCCTCCACCATGCCCTTCCTCATGATGTTTCTGCCTTGCCACAGGCCTAAAGGCAACCATGCCCACTGACCATGGACCCCAATCTCTGAAACTATGAGCCCGAATAAATATCTTACTCTTTAAGTTGCTTTTCTTAGATATTTTGCCATAGTGATAAAAAAGTGACTAACACGCCATGGTTCTGGAGTGGGTATATCAACTCAGAGGACCAGGTAACCATGCATCAGTCTGGAGCTGCGAAGAAATATCCAGGAGCCTCTGTTCCTGCTTTCTCCCTTCTCCAGCTTCCTAAGTGAGGGCTCCTTCCCCCCCGGCCATGATTTATCCCAGCTACGATGGGTCCCATTGGATTCCTGAGAAATAGAGAAATGAATGAATGTTCCCATGCCAGAGTCTCCAACTCTACCAAGTCTGGCTCGGTTCAATACCCTTCAGCAAGACCCATTTAGCACATCCATTCTTTTTGCAAACTTCACCCAGATTTTCCTCTGGGGATTCTTTTTTTTTTTTTTGTAAGGGTCTTGGTGAGCCTGGTAAAAAGAGGAAATGTTATCGATGCCATTCCATCTTCTCTGAATTTGAGTCCGGAGTAGCGGGTTCTGAGAGCTAGAATCCATCAATCCCAGATTGTGACCTGAGTCAGATTTCCACACAGCCAGCTGTGGGTCAGCCATTGAAAATCCTACGAATAACAGAGAAGCACAATAGTGTTTCATCCATCGTACATAAGGTCGCTATGAGTCAGACACCAACTCCATGGCACCTAACAACAACAACCACAAGCTGTGGTTCTGGGTCTATTTCCTTCCCCAAACTGCTTCTTCACTTTCATTTTGCCTTTCCCTTACTGTGTTACATTACCTGAGTTACTCCATCTTCTCATTTTCTTTCCTTGATGATACCAGGCAGACATGTGTTGTGCTACCCGCAGTCAACAGATCCTGAAAAATACACACGCCAGGGTAGGCTTGGAGAATGGCCAAGGGAAGGACAGGAAAAGAAGCATGCTGCCTGCTTCCATGGGGTTTGAGGCCTTGCCCCGAAACCTATTTAATCCCTGTTTTTATTTCATTTTTCCCTATCAGTGTCATGAAGTTTCTGAGATAGTTTGCCATGGACAGAAACACAATGAAAGCATAAAATAAAGGAAAAAAGAAAAAAATAAGGGAGAAATAGTTTTTATGATCTAGCTCAGTTCGGGCTGTGAGATTCCAGATAGCCAGAGTGTCAAGGAAAAGCGTGATCAGCTATATCTCCCTCCCTACACACCTCTCACCTTGTCGTGCCTAGGGGTCTTGTGCGTTACTGTGGTGCTGAAAGCTGTGCCACCAGTACCTCAGATAGCAGCAGGGCCACCCCTGGTGGACAAGTTTCACCTGAGCTTCCATACTAAGGCAGACTAGGGAAAGGACCTGGCAGGCCACTCCCGAAACAATTGTTATTGTTGTTGTTAGGTGCCCTCGAGTCAGTATTCGACTCATAGCGACCCTCATAGGATTTTCAATCGCTGACTGTTTTGGGATTGCCTTGTGAGTGGATTGCCAGGTCCTTCTCCCATTTTTGCGGTGCTAGGAATTGAACTCGGGACCTCAGAGACTGCAGCGCAGGGATCTAAAAACTGAGCTAAATCTCAGCCCCCTGAAACAATTAGCCATTGAAAACCCCATGAATAGCAGAGAAGCACTGTCAGCTACAGTGCCAGAAAATGAACCCCCAAGGCTGGAAGTCATTCAAGAGAGGACTGGGGAAGAAATGCCTCCTGAAACTGGAGTCAACTTTGAGAATGGAGTAAAGCCCCTGGGACCTCCTTTTGCTGATGTAGTACAATTAAAATGAGGAGAAACACAGTGACTGCAACCATGACTCAAACACAAAAAGATTGTGTACATGGCAAAGCACCTGGTAGTGTCACCATGAGTCAGATTTAAATTGATGGCACCTGATAAGCAACATTCCTGTCTCATCCTTGAGGGGAGAAGGGGCTTCTTTGCAGGAGAATCAAGTCAATCATGTGGGAAGTCGGGGGAATCACGCAGGGCTGTCTAGACGTGAGCCTAGTGGAGAGATGCTCACCACCCATGCTCTCAGGAACAGGTTGCGAATGGTGGCTCACCAGGCACATCCAGCCCCAACAGACACTTTCTTTGGCACTCATAATGTTTGATAAGTTGGAATTAATTTGTATTAATAAAATAAAATCTGGGTCTCCTGTGCCTTCTGCTTTTCCAGACCTAGAGGAATTATTCCAAATCTGCTTTCCTCATTGATATCATTTATCCTGCTACCATTTATGCAGCCTGCCAAACACTACCATCTATACACGCTGGCTTCCACCTTTCCAGAAGACCAGAAAGGAAGAGGCCACCTGGCTTGCGAGAGTTGGGGAAGTGGGGATTTCATTTGATCATGAAATAGGGATTGGGTTGGGTATAGGAGGAGGAGGGAAGAAGCGCCCCAGGCAGAGGAGCTGGAGTGAGCCGAGGTGCAGCACCTGGCATACGCAGGTATGGGGAGCCCAGCTCAGGGATCAGGAAGGGGATTGGCACCTGGCACATGGTCAGGCACCACATGTCCATCAGAAGGGCTTGGCCTTGTGTGGGTGGTGGTGGAAGCAGATCTCGGGGTGTCCTGAGATCTCTCCCTGCCTGGCTTACCCAGTGAAGGTGCTGTTTCCATGAAGACCAGTGGACACACAGGAACCTGGGGAGATGCCAGGAGGGGAAGGGAGAGGGAGCAGTGTGGGGTCAAATGGTTCCAAAACCCAGCTCTACCACGTGGAGAACAGGTGTGGGTGCACCCTCCACTTCTCAGAGCCAGGGCAGGTGTGGGGTGTACCCTCCACCTCTCAGACTCAGGACAGGTGTGGGGTGCAACATCTATCTCTGAGAGCCAGGGCAGGTGTGCGGCACCCTCCACCTCTCAGAGCTTTGGTTTCCTCACCTGAGAAACAAGAATGAAAATACCCTGCCTTGGGGACTGCTGGGAAGTTAATGAGGTGTCTTTGAAAAGCTTAGAGCAGAGGCTGAGATGTCTTCAGTACCCAGTAAGGAATGAGCATAAAGAAGCAATTGGTTTCAAGTATCAATCCAGGGTGCCTTCAGGGACCAGTAGCTGGCACCTGACCATTGTTGTTGTTAGGTGCCATTGAGTTGGTGTCCAACTCATAGCAACAACAGGCAAAACACTTTGTCAGTGCTTCTCTGCTATTCATAGAGTTTTCAATGGCTGGTTGATTTTTGGGAGTGGGTTGCCAGGTCCTTCTCCCAAGCCTGCAGCACCTGGTGTTCCCAGGCGGTCTCCCATCCAAGGACTAACCAGGACTACTCCTGCTTAGCTTTTGGGATGTGAGGGATTAGATGCCAGGGTGGTGTGGCTGTAGACCCTGTAGGAAATAGCAGGCAAAAATAACTCCATTTTTGTGTTTAAAAAGCCCTTGGGATCCTTGTCTACCCATTGTGGTCTGAATATGTCATGTCTTCCATGGGCCCATGTCTTTGAAGACTTGGAACTATTTTCAGAGATTCTGGAGACTTTGGGAAGTGGGACCCTGCTGAAGGAGATACGTCACTAGGGAGGGGTCCTTGGAGGTTTGTTATCCCTGGCCACTTCCTGTCTTGCTCTCTGATTCTTGACCCACCAGGATATGAACCAAGCTGCTCTGCCATGCCTTCCCCGCCATGATGGACAGAACCCTCTGAAATCATGAGCTGCAATAAATCTTTTTTGCTTTAACTTGTTTCTGTCAGGTATCTGGTCACAGCAACAAAAAAAGTAATTAATACAGCACCTCAATTATAAGTATACGACCTTCTCCAAGTCCTCACATACAAAATGAACCTGATTTAAGACCCCGTGTTCCTACTTAGGTCATTTTTGGTCTTCACAAATTTTCAAATTTCACATCAAAATGAGACTTTCTTAATATTCTTATCACAGCATTTTATGGCTGTGTAATTCACATGTACATTAAATGCAACCATGGTATCTTCATCCCACCTCCCTGTATTTGTCTTTTAGCTTCTAGAAGGCTGAGACCTAGCATATGAGAACCCACAAAACACAAAGGACTGCAAGATGTGCGACAAAGTTGGAATTGGCACTTGATTACTTAATGTGGATTAGACACTAAAAATAGCAACATGACCTTGGATTAGGCTTTCCAACCCATGATATGACAGTGCTCCAGTCACAACTTTCTGTCTTGGTTTACTTCCTTTAAAATAAGGTCTCTATGACTTCCTCTCATTCCGCCATCTTGGAGTCTGTGAGAGCTTAGGAGTCACCGCTTGGAGCCGCGGGCCAGGGAAAGCAGAGGCAAGGTGAAGATGGGTGTGGACCCCCAGGGATCTGCAGAGAGGGAAGAGCAGCCAAAGGATGGACTCCTGGGCAGGAGTAGGGCACGGTATTGGGTAATTGGCTTTGGAGTTGAGGAAGGGAGATAGGAAGTTGTGCATATACAATCATGCATAAATGCAGCCATGGCCAGATGGAGGTGGAGACCTGTATGGGGAAGGCTCACTGTCATCACAGGATTCTGCTATGCTGCACACTAAGAAATGCATCCCAGACCCTCGGGGGTCTGCATGTGGTGGTGTTCCTGAACTCTTGGTAAGCAGCAAGACCCCCGACTCTGACTTCTGAAGCACAGGGTGTGTCTGCGGGAGGTTGGGAGGGCTGGCTGCATCTCCCAGAGCTGACGCAGGGCCAGGCACTCTGGGGGAACTTCCGGCACAGCTCCATTTCCTGCATGAAGAGCCCGCAGTAGTGGGCATTGGGATCATACACTTCTGGGCAAGTCTGGGGGAAAGTAGACATACCTCTGCCCTCCTGAAATAGAGGTTCACAAGGGTTCTTCATCACTTCCCTTCAAGGTGAACTCAAGAGTTGGTGACAGATGAGACCCAACACGCGTAAACTTTTCTGAGAGCTGTTCATAAGCCTCGATGAGGGAGGAGGTGGACAAAGAAATGCATTTTGTAGAATCCCAATAGACAACCTTGACTTGGTGGGACCTCCTCAGCCTCTCGCAGAAACCCAGGCCATGTGGGTGGAGATTTGGGCTTCACTGTAATTCCCAGGCGTTCCTTATCTATTAACCCATCCCATTTGCTAACTGGATTGCTTACGGAGGCCTCTTGTTTTAATTAGAGTGTTTCAGACGAAGAGTAAACAAACATTCTAACAAACTCTCATGCCATAAAGTTGATTTTTCAGTTACTCAACTGCTATGCTACGGATATGGTGAATTTAGAATTAAATGCCTCTCTCAGAGGTTTTAAAGATCTCAGTCAAGAATGTTTTGATTAAATTAAAGCTATTGAGAATGTGCTTTTCGAAAAGTGATTGGGAACAAAACTTCCAGGAGTGAGCCACGTCCCGGGCTCCAATGTCTCAGGGTTCCATTGTGGGTCTGGGGGACAAGGGGACCCTCCAGGCCTGGCTGAGACAGGGACAGGCTGGCTTACGGCAAAGACAGTTAAAACCACCACCAAAATGCTAAGAAGGTCAGCGTGGTGGCATGAGCCTGTCATCCCAGGGCTCCGAAGGGAGCCAACGGAGACCCCTGTGCTTGCCGTCCATCAGGGACTCGCTCCATGCCATCAGGCAGAGGGGGAGGCTGTGCGTGCAACAGGGCAGGGCCAGGGCAGACATCGGTCAAGGCTGGGGACCCAGCTGGAGTCTCCCCTCAGCCAGATTCCCCAGGGAGCTCGGGGTGGGAATGGAACCGCACAGCTGCTCTGTGGACTTTGGCCAGGGGTCTGTGTCACTGCCCAGCAGTCAGTCATTGGATGGGGATCCCCTCCTCACAAAGGCCATCCATCATCTCCCAGGAAGTTCTACATAAGGGGGTGGGGAGCGCTCCAAAGAAGGGGGCACCAGGAAGGCTTTAGCAGCCCACCTGCCTGGGCGCCCCCTGCAGCCTGGCAAGGGGCCCCGCATCCTAGAGATAACGTGCTTTGGTGAACGTCCTTTGTACTTACTTATTTTATTTTATCTTTTACTTTATTTTTTGGTACTTGGGAGTTGAAACAAGGGCCTCATGCCTGCTTTGTAAACATTTTACCACTGGACTGCACTCCCAGCCCATTTTCCACTTGAGATGAGGTCTTGCTAAATTATGCAGCTGCCTTTGACCTTGAAATTGTGATCATCCTGCCTCTGCCTCCAGAATTGCTGGGGTTACAGGCATGAGCCACTCACTGCGTCTGGCTTCTACCACAGCTTTTGTATTGGGGTTCTCCAGAGAACCCCAGGAGAAGTGACAGATTGAACAATTGATCAACCAAGTTAGGTAAACATACATGTATGCATGTATGTATGTATGTATGTATGTATTTGTTTTACGGGACTGGCGAGTTGAACCCAGGGCCTTGTGCATGCTTTACAAGTGCTCTACCAACAAGCTGCACCCTCATCCCCTACTTATTTGTTTATTTATTTATTTATTTTTAATCTTAAGACACGGTCTCACCAAGTTACACAGGCTGGCTCTGGCTTCAACTTGTGATCCTCCTGCCTCTGCCTCCCAAGTGGCTGGGGTTACAGGTGTGTGCCACTGCACTCAGCTAAGTAACCACTTAGATCCATAGAAGATTTACAGTGGGAACTGGCTCCCATGATTGTAGAGGCTGAGCAGTCCCACTGTGTGCTGCCTGCAAGCTGGAGATTCGTGAAAGCTGGTGGTATAACATAGTTTATGTCCAAAGGCCAGAGAACCAGGAGCTTGGACATCCAAGGGCAGATGGAGTGGGAGGAGTGGGTGTGCCAGCTGCAGAGGAGAGAGAATCCACCTTTCCTCTGTACTGACCCTCAGTGAGTTGGCCGGCCACTGCTCACATCGGTGAGGGCAGATCTTCACTAAGTCCACTGACTCACACCTTAATCTCCTCCTGAAACACCTCACTGATGCACCCAGAAAGGACATCTTTATCAGCTGTGGGGGCAGCCCTTAGCCCAGTCAAGTTGATTCCAGATTCACCATCACAGCTTTCCTTCTGTGCCCAGAAGACCATACCCCATCAAGACTTTCCTCTGAAGTGCTCTGTCCTTCAGGGATGTTCTTCCCCTTCTCTTCCCTTCCCAGCCACCTGCTTCCTCCTCAGCTTTTCACATATTAACACTGTTCAGATGCACTCAGATATTGCCTCCACAGAAGGCAACTCACTGACCCTCCCTACGCATCACCTGAGGGTTAGGTCTGTGCCGTGGCTGAATGCTCGCCTAGCTGCAGACCTTGCTGTCTGCAGTTGGCCCAGTCTTAACTATACTGGGTAGATGGACTGTTTTCTCCATGAGACTCTTTACAAAACTTTACTAAAGTATAATTGACTTCTAATAGCCACATATTAAAAATGAGGTGGTTTATTTGATAATTTTCAAAATACATATACACCTGTAATATCAATACCATGATCAATAAAAGAACACATTATCACCTCCAAAAGTTGCCTCTTGGTAATCCTCCTCTTCCTATCCTCTTGACTCCCTCATTCCCAGACAACCACGATTTTCTGTGATTATAAACTAACTTGGATTAGCTAGAGTTTTGTGTAAATAGAATCATATAGCTTGTCCTTCTTTGTGTATGGCTTCTTTCACTCAGCATAGTTATTTTAAGACTCACTCATGCTTTTGTGTATTTCAGTTATTAACTGGTATTTATTTATTTGTTTATTTATTTATTTTTACAGGACTGGGGGCTGAACACAGGGTCTCACGCTTGCATGCTTTGCAAGTGCTGTACCACTGAGCTGCACCCCTGAGCTGCACCCCCAGTCCTTTTTTTTTTTTTTTTTTACTTTTTGAGACAGTCTCTTGCTAAATTATGCAGACTGCCTCTGGTCTTGAACTTGTGACCCTCCTGCCTCTGCCTCCCGAGTTGTTAGAATCATAGGCATGTGCCACTGCACTGGCAATTTCTGAGTAGCATTCCACTGTATGGATTAACCATACTTAATTTATCTGTTCATCTGAGGATGGGCATTTGAGGTTTTTTCCCTTAAATTTGGTGCTTTTATAGACAAAACTCTCATGTATCTATCAGCTTGCCATACTGTGGGGGCTGCGTATTGCTGTGACACTGAAAGATGTGCCACCGTATCTCAGATATAAGCAGGGCCGCCCATGGTTGACAGGTTTCAGCTGAGCTTCCAGACTAGGAGAGATTAGAGATCAGGATTTGGCAGCCCACTCCAGAAACTATTAGCCATTGAAAACCCTATGAATAGCAGAGAAGTACTGACAGATATAGTGCCAGAAAATGAAACCCTGCCGGTTGGAAGGCACTCAAAAGACTACTGGAAAAGAGTTGCCTCATCAAAGTAGAGTTGACCTTAATGACTGGAATAGAGTAAAACCCCAGGACTTCCATTTGATGATGTGGTGCAACTCAAAATGAGAAGGAACAACTGCAAACATGTATGTAGTATGAATCTAGGAAAATTAAACATTGTCAATAGGGAAACAAAGTGCATAAACACTGATATTCTAGGCATCAGTGAGTGAAAGTGGACTGGTATGGCCATTTTGAATCAGAAAATCATATGGTCTACTATTCCAGGAATGACAGATTAAAGAGAAATGGGGTTGCATTCATCATCAAAAAAACCATCTTAAGATCTGTCCTGAAGTACAATGCTGTCAGTGATAGAATAATGTCCATATATCTACAAAGAAGCCCAGTTAATATGGCTATTATTCATACTTATGCACTCACCACTAAGGCTACAAATGAAAATAAGGAAGATTTCTACCAGCTTCTGAAATCTGAAATACATGGAACATGCAATCAGGATGTACTGATAATTACTGGTGACAAAGGTTGGAAACAAAGAAGAAGGTTCAGTAGTTGGAAAATATGGCCTTGGTGACAGAAATGATGGTGGAGATCACATGATAGAATTTTGTCAGACCTATGACCTTTTCATTGAGAATACATTTATTTACCAACATAAATGGTGGCTACACACATGTAATAGACAGGAACAAAACTGACTGCATCTGTGGGAAGAGATGTGAGAAAAAGTCAACATCAAATGTCAGAGAGGCCAGGTGCTGACTGCAGATGAGACCATCAACTGCTCATGTATAGGTTCAAACTGAAACTGAAGGAAATTACAACAAGTGTATGAGAACCAAGGTATGACCTTGAGTATATCCTACTTGAGTTCAGAGACCACCTCAAGAACAGGTTTGATGCATTAGGTATTAGTGATCAAAGATCAGACGAGTTGTGGCATGATAGCAAAGACATCATTCATGAGGAAAGTAAAAGTTTATTAAAAAGACAGGAAAAAAAAGACCCAATTACATGTCAAAAGAGACTCTGAAACTTGCCCTTGAACATCGAGCAGCTAATGTAAAAGGAAGACAGGATGAAGGTAAGGAGTTAAACAGAATATTCCAAAGGGCGGCTCATGAAAATAAAATTAAATACTATAATGACATGTGCAAAGATTGAAAACCAAAAGGGAAGAACATGCTCTGTTTTTCTCAAGCTTAAGGAATTGAGGAAAAAATTCAGGCCTTGAGTGGCAATAGGTAAGGATTCTACAGGGAAAATATTAAATGACGTAGGAAACATCAAAAGAAGATGGAAGGAATACACAGAGTCAGTATGCCAAAAAGAACTGGTGGATGACCAACAATTTCAAGAGGTTGCATGTGATCAAGAACTAATGGTGCTGAAGAACGAAGTGGAAGCTGCCTTGAAGGAATTGGCCAAACATAAAGCTCCAGGAATTGATGGAATACTGATAGAGATATTTCAACAAACAGATGCAGCACTGGAGGTGCTAACTTATTTATGCCAAGAGATTTGGAAAACAACTACCTGGCCAACTGACTGGCAGAAATCCATGCTTATGCCTATTCCCAAGGAAGAGGATCCGATAGAATGTGGAAAGTATTGAATGATATTAATATCACATGGAAGCAAAATTTTTCTAAAGATCATTCAAAAGCAACTGCAGTAGTGTATAGGCAAGGAACTGCCAGAAAATCAAGCCGGATTCAGGAGAGGGTGGGGAACCAGGGACATCATTCCTGATGTCAGATGGATATTAGCCAAAAGCAGAGAATATGTGAAAAGATGTCTATTTATGTTTTATCAACTATGCAAAGGCATTTGACTGTGTGGATCATAACAAATTATGGATAACACTGTGAAGAATGGGAATACCAGAGCACCTAATTGTACTCATGAGGAATCTGTACAGGGACCTGGAGGCAGTTGTTTAAATAGAACAAGGAAACGCTGCCTGGTTTAAAGTCAAAAGGTGTCCATCAGGGCTGTATCCTTTCAGCATATTTCTTCAAACTCTATGCTGAAAAAAATCATCCGAGAATCTGGACTTTATGAAGAAGACTGTGGCATCAGGATTAGAGGAAGACTCATTAATAATAACTTACATTATGCAGATGACACACCGCTGCTTGCTAAAAGTGAAGAGGATTTGAAACATTTACTGACAAAGATCAAAGGACATAGCTTTCAGTATGGATTGTGCCTCAACCTCAACAAAACAAAAATCCTTACAACTGGGCCAGTATGCAATTTCATGATAAATGGAGAAAACATTAAGGTTGTCCAAGATTTTGCTTTACTTGGTTATAATCAACACCCATGGAAGAAGAAGGACTTTTGATTTAAAGACTCATTGCATTGGGAAGAGCTATTGTAAAAGACCTCTTTAAAGTATTGAAAAGTAAAGATGTCACATTGAAGGCAAAGTGCTCCTGACTCATGCCATGTTATCTTCAGTCGCATCATATGGCTGTGAAAGCTGGATATTGAATAAGGGAGAAAGGAGAAGAATTGATGCTTTTGAGTTATGGAGCTGGAGATGAATATTGCATATACCATAGATTACAAAAAGAACCAACAGATCCACTCTAGAAGAAATGCAATCGGAGTGTTCCTTGGAAGCAAGGATGGCTAGACTGCTTCTTATGTGCTTTGGACACGTGGTCAAGAATGACTAATCTCTGAAGAAGGACATCAAGGTTGAGAGAGTGGCAGGTCAGTGAAAAAAAGGGAAGCCCCTCAACTAGGTGAATTGACACAGTGTCTGCAACAATGGGATTAAACATAAAAAAGATGGTGTTCCTGGCACAGAATCAGGGAGTGTTTCATTCTGTTGTACATACAGTCGCTATGAGTTGGACTTAACTCGATGGCACCTAACAACAACAGCAGCATGGTTAAAGCTTCTGTGAACATTCAAGTATACACTAGAGATATAGTTCACTTTGTCTTGATTAATACCACAGGTGCATGGCTAGGTCACATGAGGGATGTCTGCTTCACATTTCTGGAAACTGCCAAGGTGTTTTCATAAAGGATTTGAGCACTTTGTCTTCCCACCAGCAGTATATGAGAATTCTGGTTTCTCCCTAGTTGAGTGGGCTGGGATTTAGCTCAGTTGGTAGAGCCCTGCTTTGTAGTCTCTGACGTCCCGAGTTCAATTCCCAGCACTGCAAAATGGGAGAAGGACGTGGCAACCCACTCCCAAGGCAATCCCGAAACAGTCAGCTATTGAAAACCCTATGAGGGTCACTATGAGTCGGACTCGATTCGATTGCCCCTAACAATAACAACAACCCCAGTCGGGTGTTTGAGTTCTTTTTTATTTCAGTCATTCCAATAGGTGTATCATGGTATCCTATGTTTTAATTTGCACTCTCATAATGACTAATGATGTTGAGCCCACAGCCGTACCACTGTGGTGTCTGATCCTGTCAGTTCTTGGAAGCTAAGCAGGGTCTGCCTGGTTAGTCCTTGGATGGGAGACCGCCTGGGAACACCGGGTGCTGTAGGCTTGGGAGACAAACCCAACATCCCACTCCCAAAAATCAATCCGCCATTGAAAACCCTATGAATAGCAGAGAAGCACTGATAATAGTGTTTCACCTGTTGTACATAGGGTTGCCATGAGTCAGACACCGACTCTATGGCACCTAACAAAAATAACAACAAGGAGTGACTTAGAGAGTGCCTACCGAATGAGAAAAGAGCGTCCTTCTGTTCTACAGCATTTATTAAGGAGTTAGGAAGAGAAAGAGAAAGGTCGGTCTGTGCCCTAAGCCACATGAAGAAAGCTTTGAAAGGAAAGCATCCTTAGCTCTTCCAAATTCTATTGAGAGATCATGCAAGATGCCCACAGAATGCTGATCCATAGATTTGCAACACGGTGGTCATTGGGAACCCAAAAAAGAGTAGGTTTAGTGGTGAGGTGGCATAGAAAAAATCCATCTAGTGCCTGAGGGTTGGCTAAGTCTTGGAGGTCTGGACACCTACGGATCAAACTGCACAAATACTTCATAATTCCTTCTTGTGTGCCAGACTGGAAAATGAGTTCTGTCTGATTGGAACCTGATGGAACCTAGTCATCTAACTATGGTTGATGACTCTTTCTCCTGGAGAATTACTCTGCCAGAGGAGTTACTTTGCCTCCCTACAACTTTTACAAGAAAAAATAAGAGCAATAAAAGTTATTGGAATTATTTTCTTACACAGGAGTGAGGGATGAGGAGGAAAGCTAATATTTCAGCGTGCTTACGCTGAAGTGTTGTTGAGCCCTCAGAACTCCCTCAAGGTAACCTCTTATTGCCCCGTTGTGAGGCCACGGAAGCGAAAGCACAAAGAATTTACACAACTCATAGGCTGGGACTAAGATCCAAGCCTCTGCCTACAAGTCAGTTCCTGAGCCCAGTCCCAGCCGTACTGGCAGAGGTGACGCGAATGTGGATATCACTCAGAGGCAGTTCACGCTTGTGGATGGCCACATGATTCTCCAAGAAGACCTGGGTGGGTTTCACTTAAAACACGACAGCTTTGCATTTTCCAGTGTGCCTTTTGCTTTTCGTTTACAATGGTCTGTGACCTAATTTCACATTTCATTTTCGTTTTCTCTTCGCCAATCTTTATTTCAAGGATACCGTGTGCTTTGCTCAGAGCTAGGTCCTGGACACAGATTGAAACATGCCGGCACATCCTCAGATGCTTTCTGCCTAAAATAAGGGAAACTCTGTAAATCACTTAAGGAGAAATACTTTTCATTATTGGTGATTTGCAGATTCATAGCTAGATAGGAGAGCACGAAGATCACACCTCCAGAGCCTTTCAGGGGAGGTCAGTGAGCTTTCTGTGAAGGGCGAGAGAGTAAATATTTCAGACTTCGTGAGCCATACAGTCTCTGTAACAACTAGTCAACTTTGCTGTTAGGGTGCGAAAGCAACCATAGACAATACATAAACAAATGAGCGTGGCTGTGTTCCAATAAAACTTTATTTATGGACACTGAAATGTGAATTTCATATGATTCTTATGTGCTACAAAATATTAACCTTCTCTTTAACCCCCCCCCCCCAACTATTTAAAAGTATAAAAACCATTTTTAGCTCATGAATCATATCAAAACAGGTGGCAGGCCAGATTTTGCCTGTGGGATGTATTTTGGTGACCCCTGTCTTACAGCCTAACAATGATCAAGGATGGGGTTCAGGAATGCAGACAAGTAGCAGGGGAGGCTGCGACCCAAGGGAACCAAGGAGACATTAAGTGGAGTTCACCCCTGACCCAGAGGGAGGGATCGCATTTGTGACTTGGGGTTGTCAGCTTTGTTATAGGTTGCAGTGGGTACAAATTATTTCATTTCATATTTAATGTTGGAGCAAATCCAAGTTCCTATCATCACTTACATTCAGAAATTCTGTAACAATTGGGATCCTTTCATATGCAAGTGACAACCATTGAATGCAAATTTGCTCAAGGGAAGAGAAAGGAATTTATCAGCTCACATAAGTAGGGGAAAGTATGGATGTGTGCATGGTTTCAGATATGCCTGGATAGACACACTAAAGCAAAATGATCAGGTGTCCACACACAGCCTGCTCCGTCTTGGTTCTGATCCTCTTCTCCTTGGCTTCCTGGCAAGCTTGGAGTTTACAGTGTCCTAATGGCAATCATGCCTGCAGCCACAGCCCTGTGGCATCCGATCCTGCCAGATCAGAAGCTAAGCAGGGTAGGGCCTGGTTAGTACTTGGATGGGAGACCGCCTGGGAACACCAGGAGCTGTAGGCTTAGCAGAAGGACCCGGCAACCCACTCCCAAAAATTAATCCGCCATGGAAAACCCTATGCACGGCAGAGAAGCACTGACAATAGTGTTTCACCTGTTGTACGCGGGGTCGCTATGAGTAGGATACTGATTCGACGGCACCTAACAACAACAACAATGGCAATCACAGTGGACGGAGGGTTGCTGGAATCTAATGGTATCCCTTCCACAGTTCAGGTGTTGCCAATGCAGTAGTCCTAAGGGTGAGGCCTTCAAGAGATGATCCGTCAACGAAGGCTCTTTCCTTGAGGATGGATTAGGTCCTTATACAAAGGATTTCTGGAGTGGGTTCCCTCTAGTCCCCTCTTCTTCATGAGAGGATGCAGTGAGAAGTCTCTCACCAGATACTGGCTCCTTCAACTTGAACTTCATAGGCTCTGGTACTGTGAAAATAACTTTATGTCCTTTGTAAATTATACAGACTTTTTGGGTGCCGTTGAATTGGGTCTGACTCCTAGCAACCCTATATATGATAGCATGAAACACTACCTGACACTGTGCAATGCGCATGATCTTTCCATGTTTGAGCCCAGTGTTACAGCCACTGTGCTTCTCCTCATTTCGAGTTGTGCCATAACAGCAAAAGGAGGTCACAGGGCCTTTGCTCCATTCTGATCATTAAGGTCAATTCTATATGAGGAGGCAACTCTTCCTCAGTTTTTTCTTGAATGCCTTCCAGCCTGGGAGGCTCATTTTCTAGCACTGTCTAACAGGGTTTCTCTGTTATTCATAGGGGTTTCAACGGCTAATTGTTTTGGCAGTGGGCTGCCAGGTCATTCTCCCTAGTCTGTCTTAGTCTGGAGGCCCAGGTGAACGTGTCCACCATGGGTGGCCCTGCTGGTATCTGAGATACATGTGGCATAGCTTTCAGCATCTCAGCAACACACAGCCTACATAGCACGACAAGCTGACAGGTGGGGGATGTATCAGATATTAAACTGATAAGAACAGATACTACACTTGATCTCAGCCAGTCTTAGGTAATCTGTGATAGCAGCAGAAAATAGACTGTGACAAAGGCATCTTCTGCTCTGCAGGGTCACCAAAGTTCTGGACCACGTCTTGCGCTCTGAACCAATCACTGTGGCTCAGCGGTTGAAATGCTGTGTTTGTCTGCCTGTCCACATCCCAGCACTGCAGAAGGGAGAGGGGGAAGTTAAATCCCATCGAAGCACAGGGACCGAGAGCAGAGAAGGGGTGGGCCCCTACGGAAAATCAAGGCATTCTCCCTAAAAGTGTGAGATGGTTGCTGGATGGGTGAAAAGGAAATGGAAGGTGCCCATTCCAAATGTTTTCTAGAGTGGGGGCATGGTGCACAGGTGGCTGGATCCTGAAGCTGGACTTGATGTCATGGTTTATCAGAGGAGCCAGAGGGGCTCCACCCTTGGACGTCATCTGCTAGCTCTTGAGACAGAGGACAGACGGCGAAGCTGTGGTGATCCTCATTGTTCTAAATTTAGTGCCCCAGGGAGCCAGGGGCTCCTGTTACTCAGCGAAGGATGAGGAAAACAGAATGGGAACTCTTACCTGATCGTGCCGCCATTTTGAAGCAGAAAGACCAATGTTATGCCCCAAAGTCACCACTCTGCACCCACAGAATGAAGTCTGGTCCAAACCAGGGAAGGACAGTTGGTCACTCTTCCCATCCAGGTTCCTGGGGATCAGGCTATGGGATGAAGTTTGCTGGGAGGGGGCGCCCCTGGGACCACCGTGTGGGGAAGGGCAGGAGGAAGGATGAGCGCAGTGAAAGTGAGAAGCAATGTAGCCCCTCACTGGGCTCTGGAGCTGGCATGGACTTCCCAGGTGGCCTGAGATGGCCCTCCAGATGCCTGCCCAGGAGTCAGTGCACGGATCGACGTCACAGAGCAGGGCATGACCTGGGCCAGGCTAAGCCCTACAGCTGAGGTGGTTCCCAGTGAGGACGACTGTCCACTGAAACTCTCCCAACTGCGGCAGGACAGCACCTGCGATTCTCCTTTCACTTAGCACTGGTACAGCAATGCTCTGTGATCCCTGGGGCCCTGGGCTCCATCCCTAGCACTGCAAAAAGGGGAGAAGGACCTGGCAACCCACACCTGGAGCAATCCCAAAAAAATCAGCCACAGAAAACCCTATGAGGGTCGCTATTGGTCAGACCCGACTCAATGGCACCTAACAACAATGGGACAAGGGTCTTTCAGGTGTCTGTTAACTCTTTCATAGCATCCACACCCCATCTTTCCCTTGGGAACCCATATTGCACACCCTGTGGTTGGTGTGCCCCCTGCTCCAAACCCTTACTCAATGGTGTGTAGTCAAGCAGTGTTGGACCAAGGAAAGAAATGTCCTGGAGCTATTGAAGAAGAGTTTTTTTCTCATGGACATTATTGGCATGGAGGATTTCAGCTCATGAGCCACCAATGGACATGCTACCCTCTCCTGGGTACAAAGAATTCTTCCAAGAGTGAAGTAGAGTCAAGAGATGGAGGAATGTGCCTTGCTTTTCTTTTCTCTTTCTTTTTCTTTCTTTCTTCCTTCCTTCCTTCTTTCCTTCCTTCCTTCCTTTCTTTCTTTTCATGATTTTCTTGAGATATTTTCATTGTGGTATATTTTACATGCAGGAAAATGCAAAACTCTTAATTGCGAAGCTCGATGCAGTTTTACACAATTATACACCTGTGAAACACCACCCAAACCTAGACAGAGAACAGTTCATCCCTCCAGAAGGTCCCCTGTGTCTTCTATCAGCAATCACATCCTTAAAGATGATTGCTGCAGTGGAACTTCATATAAATAAAATAATTCATCTGAAATATGTACTGTTTGTGCTCAGGGTCCTCTCACTTGGAGATTAGACTGTGGAATTCATCCATGTTGTGTGGTATCTTAGTAACACTTTTTTTGTATTACTACATAGTATTTCCTTGTATAAACATATCCTAATTTATCTACTTGCTTTACTATTAATGAATATTTGGATTGACTGTAATTTTAGGCTATTGTAACAAATAAAACTGCTATGAGTGTTTTTGTGTGCACTTTTTAGTTGACATAAGCATTCACTTCTGTTGGGTGCAGACCTAACAATGGAAATGGTTTGGATAGAGTATGCATTTGCTCAGCATCAATAGTTGTTGTTTTTGTTGTTGTTGTTAGGTGTCGTCAAGTCAGGTCTGACTCAGCAACCCTTATAGGGTTTTCATCGGCTGATTGTTTTGGAATTGCTTTGGGAGTGGACTGCCACATCCTTCTCCCATTTTTGAGGTGTTGGGGATCGAGCCCAGGTCCTCAGAGAGAACAGCAGTGCTCTACCAACTGAGCTAAACCCGACCTACATCAATAGGTAATGTCCAACAATCTTCCAAAAACAGTTCTTCCAATTTACCTCCTCCCATCAGCTTGTCTAAGAATTCCTTTTGCTCCACATCCTGTCCACAATTTGTTACCAGTAAAACATTTCTTTCTGATGACGTCACTTGAGTTTCTGGATCAAGCTGTGTTTGAAACTAAATGACCACTCCGTTTTCCGGGTAGTGAGCGCATACGTCCATTTCCCCTTCCTTCAGATGGGACCGGGTCGTACAACTTAAAATTCCAGGTGTCTCCGTGGAGACCGATGCAGTTCTGGTGTTTGGGACCGCTGTGCAGATGGAAGGTGACTGTCGTGGTCTGTTTGGGCTGCTATGGAAACGGACCACATATTGACTGCTTATAGTTCTACAGGCTGGAAAGAGGAGATCAGGAAGCCCTGTGGGCCAGATTCCCTGGAGGGCTGTTTTTGAAGCGGGGGAGGCTGACTTGCTCATGTGTTTTCCCACTGCGGAAGGACAGCAAGGGAGCCAGCTGGGGTTCCTTCTGTAATACACTAGTGCCGTTTATGAGCACTCGGCCCTGGAGGCGCCACCTCCTAATAGCATCATTTTAGGGAGTGAGGATTTCACCACACGAGTATTGAGGGAACAGGAACATTCAGTCCCAAACAAAGACACTCAGTGGGGTTAGAGACGGAGAGCGAGCCCCATGGGTGGGAAGGTGGGAGAGAGATGAAGAAATTTTGGGAAGGTCACCCAAACTCTAATACTCTGAACTACAGATTGAAGATCCCCTATCCGAAATGCCTGGGACCAGAAGTGTTTCAGATTTCAGAGTGTTTTTGGATTTTGGAATATTTGCATACACGTAATGAGACATCTTGAAGGTGGAGACCAAGTCTGAGCAAAAAGTTTAATTATGCTTCATATACCCCTTCTACACATAGGCTGACGGGAGGTTATATGAGAGTTTAAACGATCTGGGGCAAGAAACAAAGTTTGGCGGTGTGGAAGTTTCCACTCGTGGTGTCCTAGTGGTGGGCAAGATTTTCAGATTTTGGAGCATCTCAGATTTCAGGGCTTTAGCTTAAGGATGCTCCACCTGGGTTGGAGGTGTAGCTGCTAGCCATTGCCTGCTTCCGCAGGTGGAAGCTTCTCTTCAAGGTTCATGTCGGACTTCCCAATGGGTAACCAGATCACTAAAATATGTGCACTTGGCCGGGTGCAAGCCCCGTCAAGGAGGAACAGCAAGTTGGCTTTCTGTGGAGTGTTCTCTGCCGTATAAGCGTCCACCCTCAAGCTCACTTGGAGTACAGAGTCCCCTGAGGAGGGAGGAGGAGGCCAGGGATTGGCTGATGAGGTTGACTCAGCCTCATGAAACCCTGTGCAGAACCCGGTGGGATTCGTGCAGGTTGGGAGAGACGGGAGGAGGAAAGGCGGCCAGGAGACCTTTCTACCCCCAGAGACTCAGGGACCCAAGGATGATGCCCCACATCTTGCTGGCTTCCCTTGATGGACTGAGGCGTGGGCCTCTGGGGCTGGAGTTCCTTGTCTCCTTCTTCATGGGACACAGAGCTGGGGTGTACAAAGCGTTTCCTCTTTCCTTCTCTCTCAGGATTTTCCAGGTAACTCTGAGAGGCAAGCCGCGCAGGGCTATGACCTCTCATTTTGCAGATGTGGAAACAGAGGCTCAGATAGGGAGAGCGAAGCCTCTGGCCTCCAAGTCCAGAGTGCCACCCATCTCTAGGAGTGGTTGCAGAAGTCTGGAGGACAGATTTGAAGGGTGCTCTGTGACGGGTCTTTTGGACTGGAACGTCCCTCACAGACCCATGTGGTGAGACTTCTCCCCCAGCTTGGTGCTATCCAGAGGCGATGGGAATGAGTGGGAAGTGTTCAGGCCACTGAGGATGTGCCCTGCAATAGATGGCAGGACCCTAACCTCTTCTTCTTACCCTCTCTTTGCTTTCCTGCAATGACACAAGTGGCTTCCTCTGTCAGGCACCCCTACAATGGGGCCACTGTGGTCTTAAATGTTGCTATGGTGATGGAAAGCTGGTTAACACAGACCTTTAGGGATGAACCCCCATGTGTCTGTCAGCTTGTCGTGCTGTGGGGGGCTTGGATGTTGCTGTGATGCCGAAAGCTACACCACGGGTATCTCAGATACCAGCAGGGCCACCCATGGTGAACAGATTTCAACTGAGCTTCTAGACTAGGACAGAGTAGGGAGAAGGACCTGGCAGCCCACTCTTGAAACAATCAGCTGTTGAAAACTTTGAGTAGCAGAGAAACACTGTTAAATATAGTGCCAGAAAATGAGCCCTCCAAGCTAGAAGGCATTCCAGAAATGACTGGAGAAGAGCTGCCTCCTCAAAGTGGAGTTGACCTTAAGGATGGGAATGGGGTAAAGCCCCTCGGACCTCCTTTTGCTGATGTGGCACAACTCAAAATGAGAAAAAACACAGTGGCTACAACAATGGGCTCAGACATAAAAGAATCCTGCGCATGGCACAGTGTTGGGGAGTGGTTCATTCTGTTGTATGTAGGGTTGCTAGGAGTTGGACCGGACTTGACAGCATCCAGCCACAACAACATATGGACCAAAGGGCCTGGGGGAAGACACGCTCTTTAGTGGTTTGTGGAGCACTTTTTGGTGGGTGTGAAAAATGGAGCCAGGCCCAGGTCACCCAGGAAGTTGCCTTGGGTAGAACTTGAGGTACGTGGTGGAAGAGAGGCCTCAGAGCAGGCAGAAGGCCTAGAATGTTCCAAGCCAGCTCCATAATGATGAGATGCAGTGTACCTCGGGGAACATGGGGGTCCTAGTCACAGCTGGGTGTAACCTAGCATCGAGCTATGGAGTTGCAATGTATAGGAAGCCCTGATTCTCTCGAGAGTTGGCATGACACAGATCAGAGGGCGGCCCTGCCCAGAAAGCTGTGTGGGGCCTAGAAGCCCAGTGATTTGGACAAAAGAGACTGTTTGCCCCACGAGCCCCAGACTCTGACATCCTGGAGAGAGTGAGCGGGAGGAAAGAACAAGGTTGGTAAGGAATGGAATTGCGGCGCTGTGCGATGCTATAAATATTTGGTTTGAAACAGCAGAGACATTCAAGATAAAAGTTAAATAGAAATAAAAGCAGTCAGATGTTTATTATATGTTGCCATAAAATTCAAGAGCAACCTAAAAAGGCAGATCAGGGTTTGTTTAGCCAATAAGAGAGGAGAATGGAGGAGATGGAGGTTTGCTGCAGAGGGCGATCTGGTCTCATGTGGATGGTGATAGAAGTACAGTGGGAATGGTCAGCCCTTGGACCTGGACAGTGGGTGCCCTCAGGTGGTTAAGGACCCAGGGGACATCCTAGGGGCTCAAAGCTTTAAGGAGACTCATGAAGCCCCTGGCCCCTTGTCGTCCTGGCCCATTGGAGGAGGTCGGACATGGAGAGAAAGAAGGTGGGACCTTTAGGTTGGGGGTGGCTTTCCAGACTCCACAGCCTCAGGGAATACAGAGTTTAGGGAGTCACCAGCTGCATAAGAGCTGGCCCAGGAGGGTCACTGCTGATGCTACAAGGCTGACTCTATTATTTTAGCACCAGTCCCTCTGCCATGTCTACAGATGTCCAGCATAGGTCTGGTCCTATCAGATCTTGGAAGCTAAGCAGGGTCGGGCCTGGTCAGTCCTTGGATGGGAGACCACCTGGGAATACCAGGTGCTGTAGGCTTGGGAGAAGGACCCGGCAACCCACTCCCAAAACACAATCAGCCATTGAAAACCCTATGAATAGCAGAGAAGCACTGACAATAGTGTTTCACCTCTTGTACGTAGGGTCACTGTGAGTTGGACACTGACTCGATGGCACTAACAACAATAATATGTTTTTATGGCAAACCACGCAAATTGACACTGCAGTGGACTCAATCCCTGGTACTACTTTTAGTGTGATCAGGAGGTTGAGAGAACCTATATTTGGAGTATAATGATCACAATCTCATTTGAATTTCAATAATCAGGAAAATGCAATGTCCTTAGCAACCTAGTAGAGAGTGGCCTTGTCACGGTGGACGGTGGTCCTGGTTTCTGTTCTGAAATCGAGTTACTGAGGGCAATGTTGGGGGAGATATTTTTTAAAGGAATTATATGAAGAGAATCATAGTACAGCCAATGGTGGCCTCCAAAAAGAGCTGTCCATGTTCCAAAACTTGCAGGTGTGACTTTATTTGTTGAAAGGGTCTTTATAGATGTAAATTAGGATCTCAAGATGAAAGCATCCTGGAATACCCAGGTGGTCCTAAATCTAATCACAGATGCCCTTATAAAAGTCAGAAGAGGCTGAACATGGTGGCCCATGCCAGTAATCCCAGTGACTTGGGAGGTGGCGGCAGGAGGATCACAGGTTTGAAGTCAGAGGCAGCCTATGGAACTTAGCAGGACTCTGTCTCAATTTTAGAAATAAATAAAGGGGCTGAGAGTGCAGCTCAGTGGCAGAGTGCTTTCAAGTAAGGCTCGAGGCCCTGGGTTTAGCTCCCCAGTACTGAAAAATAAAAATAGTCAGGAGAGGACAGATGGGGAGGGGAGGAGGATGACCTGTGAACACAGGGCACAGAGAGAGGAATGGGGCAGACCCAACCCAAGGACCATCCAGCAGAAGGCTAATGCAAGTGTGCGGGGTACATTTAAGGTAGATGAGGCTAAGCTGTGATGTTTGGGAAGCTGGGCGTATTAAGTGCACTTTCAACGTACTATATTTTCAATT
Source organism: Pedetes capensis (assembly GCA_007922755.1). Classification (NCBI taxonomy): domain Eukaryota; kingdom Metazoa; phylum Chordata; class Mammalia; order Rodentia; family Pedetidae; genus Pedetes; species Pedetes capensis. Next base: position 25,911 of record VMDO01007602.1, on the reverse strand, counting down.
TATGGGGGATATATGAGGATGTGGTCCCACAAGCCAAGAAGCATAGTACCCTGGAGGAATACACTAGGATTCTGCCTGCATTTTGAAAACACCATCCGAGCTGCCGTGGTGGACAGTAGACACTGCTCAGAGGCCAGTAGCAGGGTTAGGACCAGATGACAGATTCTGGGAGCTTGACCAATGTCGGTGGCCAGGGCAGAGGAGAGAAGAGAATGGACTTCGGTATAGGATTGCAGGTTGATCTTCACAAACACCTTGCAAGCCGGGCAGTTGGGGCATGGCTGCCTCTTCTTTCCCTCCAATGCCCACTACTAGCTGAGCCTTATATGATTCTTTTACACTTCCGTAAAAGGATGTACAAGCTCCGGAGTCCCTTGTTACAGACTTTTCCTTCTCTAACGGGGAGGGTTCTTCCAGACTGCATTTCGCCACAGGCAGCCTGCCCATGGTGGGGTCGGTGTCCCAGCTCCAAGGCCAATGTCTCCAGCTGGCAGAAATGGTCCCTTGTTACCTGCAGTGACCATCCATTGGGTATTTGTGGAGTTGTGAATACAAATGACACTAGCTGATCAAACATTTGCAAGTATTTATAAAGCACATATGTACCAGTGATGTGCTAAGCTCTGTGGGGCAAGAATGAAGAGAACTGGCTATTAGCCCCAGGCTCAATCCTGTCTCTTGATGCAATTTGTTGTTGTCGTTTGGTGCTGTCAAGTAAGATCTGACTTATGGTGGCCCTATGTGCCACAGAATGAAACACTAGTCAACACTGTGTCAACTGGGAAGAGCTGCCGCCTCAGAGTAGAGTTAATGATAGGAATGGAGTAAAGCCCCTGGGACTTCCTTTTGCAGATGAAGCAGAACTCAAAATGAGAAAAAACACAATGGCTACACCAATGGGCTCAAACATAAAAAGATTGTGTGCATGGCACAGTGTTGGGTAGTATTTTCCTAATATGTCTTAGTCTGGAAGCTCAGCTGAAACCTGTCAACCACGGTGGCCCTGTGGTATCTGAGATGCCAGTGGCATAGCTTTTGGCATCACAGCAACACGCAGCCCCCACAGCACAACAAGCTGACAGTCATGTGGGGGATGACAGACATGTACCATTAGTGGTGTAAGTTTAGGCAAAGTATTTGAACTTCTCTACCTTTGGTGTCTTCATCTACCACATGGGGACAGTAATAGCTAGTTTATAGGATCTTCATAATAATGACTGTTACCTATTAGAAACAATATCTGCCTGCAGCCATAGCCCTGTGGCACCCGATCCAATCAGATCTCAGAAGCTAAGTAGGATCAGCCTGGTTAGTCCTTGCATGGGAAACCGCCTGGGAATACAGGGTGCTGTAGGCTTGGGAGAAGGACCTGGCATCCCACTCCAGAAAAACAATCAGCCATTGAAAACCCTATGAATAGCAGAGAAGCACTGACATAGAGCCAGGCATCGCACCATGTTGGGCAGAGTTTCATCTCTCGTACATAAGGTCGCTATGCGTTGGACCTGACTCCACGGTACCTGACAACAATTAGAAATAGTAACAGCCGCTTACCCAGCAATTGCTGTCAGTCAGGTCTTGATCTACATGCTTGGTGTATTTGCTGATTCTGTTATTGCACCAAACCCATGATGTGTGATTTCTATGTCACAGGTGAGACATAGAGATGACTTCACTTGTCCAAAGCCAGTCAGTAAGTGGTCAAGTTAGGATTCAAATCAGGCCTGTGGTGCCGGTGCTCAGGTTCTTAAGTTCCTTGGCTACTGTGTCTTGATCAAGGTGCTTAACTCAATCCAGGGAAATGTTTGTTGAATCTGAATTTGGTTGCTTTTAGCAGATGGATACCAATGTGTCTAAGAGAGAGCTGTCTGTCTTGAGAACTGTGTTACCATGTATGCTGTGGTTTGGATTCTTCTCCCACATGTTGGAAAATTGGTCTTTGATGTAGCAGTTTCGAGAGGTGGGACTTTTGGGGGAGTCATAGCTGGGTCAGGAAGTGGATGAGTGGGTCAGTGGGTTACTGCAGGAATGGGTTTGTCATAAGAGTGGCTCTCCCTGTCTTGGCGTGCAATGCTATCTGCTGATATACTGCAGCAAGAAGACCTGACACAGATACCAAATAACTGTAGACACCATGCTCTTGAGCTTCCCAGCTACCAGAATTGTGGGAAGTAAACTTCTTTTTAAAATGAATTGCCTGGTCTCGGGTGTTTTGTTATAGCGACAGAAAATGGAAAGTGAAGCATGCCCCATGCACAATCCATACTGAAGCTGGTACGTGAAGAGAATGGTGTATAGGAATGTGGCATCAGGAAGAGCCACAGAGGAGAGGACAGAAGGGGAGCAATGACTGTAGCCTCCAACTTCAAACTACGGGGTGCCCGGAGCAAGCAGAATCTGGCTGAGTGACAAGGGACGTGGCTGGTTCCTCACTTCCTGCTGTCCAACCCGAGGCCCCTTTGAAGCCTCGTATTCTCAGACCATCACAGTGGCGAGGTGCTGAGGAATCACAAAGCTGTCACCAGGAAATGTCTGCGGGTCCAGGGTCAGGAGAGTGAAGAGAAGCCCTGGCCTCGGAGGCTGATTGACAGGAGACAGTGGCAGGGCTGGAGGCTGGCGTCCAGGGATGGAGCGAGGACAGAGCTGGGTTGGGGGAGCCTGGAAGAGGGAGACACAAAATGAGAAGAGGAGCTGCAGACAGACAGAGTCGGGAATAGATTTCTGCCTGCACAGTGGGGAAGGAGACAGGCTGGAGAGGACATTAACTGTAGCAACAGCCTCATGCATAGCCAACAGCCCGATGGACTGGCAGTGTCCCCCAGCCCGGAGAAGCGGATGCAATCTGCCACGTGCTGTGTGCAGCCCGGCACTCACTCGTGGCTGTTGGGTGACTGCCCCACTGCAGAAGCATTAAAGACATACACTAAGGAGCATCGTCATTTCTCCCTGCTGCACTGGAGTTCAAGCAGGAAGAGACAGACTCACGTCTGGTAATTAGGCATGCACCATGCCCAGGGTGTCGATGGCAGGAGGACCCTTGGGTGATGCCAGGTAACCTGAACTGGGAGAAGTTTGGACTTTAATGAAAAGATGGTTTCTTCCATGGAGAAAAGAGACGTGACACACATTTGACATGTAAGTAGAAAGCACCTTTTCCCCTTCAGATGGATTAATTAATTCAGATAAGGTGTTGTGATTCAAATAGCTGACAGCTTGCTCATAAATCAGACTTTGGTGGGAAACTTGTAAATCTGAAGTGGTCACCAACGCTTCTCCAGGGCGCCTTCTCCGGAATGCAAGTAACTGCTGAGAGCTAAGAGCACACCTCATGCTGGGTTCAAGACCAGCCCTTCCCAGGTGCTGAGCAGCCGCTCTGGAGCCCCATCCCTTCCTCCTTTGTGCACTGATCTCAGCGCCCCTGCCTCTAGTTACACATTAGCCCCACTCCTCTCTGCTCTCAGCCTTCCCACTGGCTCCTCTCTGCACTGGAACTGCCAGAGTGTGGCCCCCAATCTGCAGGCTCTCTCTGGGGTCACATTGGCTCCCTGACACAGTCTTGCCAACACGTCATTGAGGTCCCCAGAACCCCTTTCAGAGCAGATTTTGGCCACAGGGCTGAGTTTCTCTCTATTTGAGGGAACTCACATAATCATGGGGTGGCCCTCCATGAGGCACCATGGACAGGAAGCAGAACGGAAAGCCAGGGAAGACCATAGAGAGATGACACTTGGCCCCTTGCCCTTCAAATCAGCCCCAGCTAGTTTGGACATGGGTTTATTCTTGATCCCCAAACTTTGCTTTTTGCTATGTCTTTTGGGGTGCTGCCTGAATGTTTTTAGCAATGTCACCGGGTGCTTGGAGGGCAATGTTTCTGAATTATTTCTAACTTGCTAAGTGAAGATTTTCTAACAACAAACCATCACAACCTTCAACTCCAATTCAGGGGTAATATTAGATCAAATCTTACATGGAACTTAATAAAATATCCTTAAATGCTAGTAATCCTAGCACTCAGAAGGATGAGGTAGACGACCTTGAGTTCAACGCCAGCCTAGGCTACAGAGTGAGACCCTGTCTCAAACAAAATGAAACAAAACAAAACAACAAAACAAACTTTCCTGTATTAACTTTCTTACAGAGTCCTTTTGTGAAAAGGATCCATGTATTAAGGTCAGCTGTTGCTTCCTCTGCCTAGTCCTTTCCTCTTGTGGAAACACCTGAAGGCCCCTCCCATCCATATGTTTCCCATGGAGGCTGCCATGTTCAGCCCACATGACACACACCCTAGCTACAGTTTATTGGTTGAGCAAAGGACATGTGATCAAGCTGGGCCAATCATGAGCTTCCTTGAGAATCTTCAAATTGAAACTGAGAAAAAGGGCTAGCATTTTCTTTTCAAGTTGTGGGGCTGTAAGTTTTGAAGGTTCAGAGGCGGTAAACCTTTGCTTTGCTTTGTTTTAACTTCAAAGGGTAGGTAAATGGCAAAATCAGGGAGCAGGGCTGAAAGGCGCACCTTCGGAGATGAGCAGAGACAAGAGACAGAAACTCTTTTGATGCTTGAATCTCTAGTCTGTGTTATTGTGGAAGTGCAGCTGGACTCTGCTGGGTAGTTCACTGAGACATTCCAACATCCCACAGTAACACCCCTTCCTTTCTTGCCCTCTTGGGTTTCATCCCAAAGGGTTCTGATCCCTGAGAAACCCCAGCAACCTGGCAGTCTATCTTAAGCTGGAGTTTGCTGCTCTTCTTGTCTCTTGCTCCTTGAGGTGTGGACATCATCAGAACCAGAGGAAGGAACAACAAAGCGTGAAACTCCAGATTCTTCACCAATGCCACCAGATGTCTATGATCTCACGTCTAAATCATGAGAAAGGCTTAAGAGTGACTCGTATTTCCCAGACTCCAACTTAGCATTGTCTCTTTTTGTGTTTTGTCTTGTTTTGAGTCAGGGTTTCAACTGTGTAGCCCAGGCTGGCTATGAACTGTAGATGCTTCTGCCTTAGCCTCACAAGTGCTAGGGTTACAGATGTGCCCCACTGTGTCCAACCTCAGCAGCATCTTTTATGTCGGGGAAAAAGCAAGGGGGAGGGTGTACAGAGAGACCTGGCCAAGAGGGCAGAGCTCACAGGATGTCCCAGCCAGGATAAAGTCATTAGACTATGTCCTCAGAAAAATGGATATTTCTGTTTACAACTTGGAGCGTTGGAAACTTTGCATCATAGGAGAGAATGTTTCTCTACCTTTACACTATGGATGTGTGAGAACAGGAAATGGAAATGTGTTACCTTATAACTGCAAATCCGTGGGGAGAGGTTTTCTTCTGAACGGTGTCCCCCATGGCCTAGACCACCCATTTGGTCTCAGAGGGAGATGGAGCACCCCGCTCTCAAATGCTGCTGTTTGTGGTCACCTGTCTGCTGCTGGGCTCTGCGATACCCTCTCCCTCAGGACGTTCTTTCGCTCCAAGTTGTTTTTCTGGGAGAAAACAAAAGCCGCATTTGAAATCTCTCCTGGCTGCGTTGCTTAGGAAGCTTTCCCACAATGCCTCGGTGCAGGCTGGTGGTCCAGCTGGCCGGCCTCTGCCGGACAACTGTCAGGTCGGCTGAAAGATATCAGAGGGAAGTTGATCGCGTGTCAGTGCTCCTTGGAGCCCACTCACATCAGGGAAGTGATACAGCTGTCACTGTGGCCGATGAGGCGGCTGGCAGGACAGGCCACATTCACCAACCCAGCTGTCCAATTAGATGCAGGGTCTGACCCTCAGGTGTTCCAGAGGCAGAGGACGGGGGCCGGAGGCACAGCTCGCTGCTGTCTCGGTGGCCTTCTGGGGGTCCTGGGCTGCACCCCACGCCTGCTTGCACCTCTCCAAATAGATCAGGGGCGACGCTGCCTCTTTCAGTTCTTCCTCCGTCTCTCCCATCTGGCTTTCTCTGCCCTCCTCCCTTCCTCCTTCTTTTCTCTCCTCCTCCTCTCTTCCTTCCTCTCTCCCTCCCTCCCTCCCTCTCTTCCTCTTAGGGTGGGTTACGTGAAGAGAATATAAAAAACCCCTAGAACTCATTTTGGGAGACAGTAGGAAATCTGTGAGGTTTGATTAGATACTGAAAGAAAAGCCAAGTCGTGGCAAGGAACTCTTTATCGCTTTTTTCTAAATGCTGTTGAGACGGCTGCTGTGGGGTCTGATTAGGGAACATCATCAATTTGGAAACAATGCCCAGCCTAATAAGGTAGGGCAGCGTTGTTGAGAAGACTCCTCTTCTGACTGAGGTCTTTCTCCTTGAAATTAAGTAACTGAAAACATGTGTGTTCCTTGAATCGGAGTAGAACAGGGTGGTGGGGTTTTTTGGAAGCAATGGTGCTGACTTGTGGGGGAAGTAGGTGGTGGGAATGAGGTTTAGCTGGACCTAATGGGATTTAGCTCTCTTGTTGGTTTCTTACCCTCTAAGACCTTGTTTTGGGAGACTTTCCTCCTGGCAGGTCTTTTCTCCAGAGCTATTGTCCCTATTCCATCCCCCACCTTCCACCCAGCCACAAGTAACTTTTTTTCTCTGAATTTCCATAACCCTTTTTTTCACATTTCCCTTTAGTAATTTCCACTTTCCTTAAGGCCCTTCCTATCCACATATAGAGAGAAAATCCTGTCTTTGGCTCCTATAGGAAAATTAAATCAACTTGCAGATTTACATATTACTAAGGGCTACTTACTCATAACTCATTAGGAGGGCTTTTGAGGGTAAATGTAATTACAACTTCATCAAGGGAAATGAAGACCATGCTAGAATTTGTAGGGGACTCTTCCCCCACATCTGGTGGGCAACACGGGGGTATGGGTGCACCTGCTCCCATGTAAATATAGGTGTTCATGTGACTTTCCAGAAAGTCACTCCATGACCAGCCGATTGAGCAGAGCATGACAGCCAAAGGCTCCCCATCTTGCTGGACGTAGTGGTGCATGTCTGTAATCCAGACACTCAGGAAGCTGAGGCAAGAGTATCTCAAGTTCAGGTCAGCCCAGGGGGTTCAGCAAGATCTTATCTCAAAAACAAACAGACAAGCAAAAAACAAGACAAAGCAAAACCAAGCCTTCCAGCCTTGCTTTTTTAATTCATAAAATATATTAATCATGGCTTCATCATTAGTTTTCCAAAGGTATGCATACAAACCCTGTAATGTATTGTTGTTGTTGTTAGGTGCCGTCGAGTCGGTATCCGACTCATAGCGACCCTCTGTACAACAGGGGAAACACTATTGTCAGTGCTTCTCTGCTGTTCATAGGGTTTTCAATGGCAGATTGATTTTTGGGAGGGGGTTGCCAGGTCCTTCTCTCAAGCCTACAGCACCTGGTGTTCCCAGGCGGTCTCCCATCCAGGTACTAACCAGGCCCGACCCTGCTTAGCTTCCGAGATCTGACGGGATCGGATTCCACAGGGCTACGGCTGCAGGCTTTTCCTGTAATGTATAGAGGTCCACATTCCCACTAACAACATCACTGACCTCTAAATTACATGGTTTGTTTAGTTGAAGTCAAACCCATGTTTGCATCATAGTTTTAATACAAATCATCTTTGTTCCTAATGTTTAGGCGGATCTACACATTACCCCCAAACCACTGCACTTGTGTAGCTGTATTTCATGGATGATGGTTTGTCAGTGAATTTGTTCTATTTAAATGGCTTGCAACATATTACCAAGGTAAATGTAATGAAATTGCAGGGGTAGTGTTTAGTTTATGAGGCATTGTTTTATAAAATAAAACCAAGTGCACATACGCTCATCTTCATTTCGTGGAGAATAAATAATACACAATTTATGTGTGTTGCTAACTACTTGCTTATGTTGGTCTTCTCCACTGTGCGTTATCAATGGGGCTTTAACCACAGAAAAATTGCAGTGACCAAAATGAGGGCACAGCTGAGTTTTGAAGGGCCATTGAGAAAGCTGCCTTCGCTCGTGGGTGGCTTCTCTTCCTGTAGGGGACCCCCATGCTCCCCTTGTGATGTGTCTGGTGGAGCCATCTCCCTACCTCGTCATCACACCAGACCCTGGGTGGCTTTGCAGACCTCAACCTGAGCAAATGAATGTGCCAAATGCCCAGCGACCACCCACAGCGAGAGGCTGGGCCATAAAAGCAGCCATAAATGTCGGCCTGCCTTTATCTAGCACCTTCCTGCCTGAGAATTTCCAGAAATGCCTTCACGTCTGTATCTCACTTCACCTCATTGACCTCTACCTGGGGGACTGAATGCAGAGTCTCCCCAACTCGGTGGAGTTTGTGCTCTTTAGAAAAACTTCCCCTATCCTTCCACCACCCCACGCTAGAGTCAAGGCCAGTTATGGGCAGGCCAGGTGACCTGCTTTAGGGACAGCTGGTGCCTGTTCCCGTCAGGGCTGGACAATGTAGTCCCAAGCGATGGAAATCAAAAATGAAAATCAGAGGAGTGGATGTAAGAATGAAAGAAAGAAGAAAGGAAGAAAGGAAGAAAGAAAGAAAGAAAGAAAAGAAAGAAAGAAACAAAAGGAAGGAAGGAAGGGAAGGAGGGAAGGAAAGAAAGATAAGGAGAAAAGAAAGGAGAGAGAAAAGAAGGAAGAAGGGAAGGAAGGAAGGCAGACAGACAAAAGGAAGGATGAAAGAAAAAGAAATTCTGTCTTTCAACCAAGTTCTCTTAGACCGAAAGGGGAGGAGAGAGGTTCCTCTGCTTTGAGAATGGGTAATTGGCTTAATTTACTTGCAGTTACTTTAAAATGTGCTCGGTCTGGCCTTGACACCTCTTCTTGATGTCCCACCCGGACCTGGCATCAGATGGAGCTCACGAACATGGGGGATGTATTTCAAGGGAAGGTTTGAAAAATTAACTGTTCTCCTTTTGCCCTTTCAACTCCCAGATGGAAAATCCCACTCCGATTAGCCAATCGATTCGCTCAAAATAAAAACAAGCCCTTGCCCTCTCCTCGCCCCCTGGCCCACCGTGGGAGAGGCTCCAGCACGAGCTGCTCTTCTTCCCTGGGGTCCTGTAACCAGGTGAGGTGGTGCCTCGCCCTCGCGGGCCAGGGTCCCAGGGATGCTCGGGAGAACAGGCTGGGCTCTGCGGACACCTGCCACCGCGTCGCTGTCTCCTCACTCCTCCCAAGAGCCATGGATTTGTCTAGCAGATGTGTCCTTTGCCCTTCACCGTGAGCAGCTGCAGGTGTGCAGGTGGCTGGAAGCAGGCTCAGCCCTGGGGGTGGAACACCCACAGTCCACCCGCAGGTGGGAGGGGAGGTTGAGGCTGGAGAGGGAGGCCGTCCTTGGCTGCAGAAATCCTTCCATCTATGGGTGCAGGAGTCTTACATGTGAGTGGGAGGCGTGGGAAGGACAGCAGTCCCCTAGTACCTGCAGGAAGAACATCCCAAGTCCGCAGTGATGTCCCGACCCTGGGTAGCATCTAACCCATGTACATTATGTGTTCTCTTATAATGCATGTTCACAACAGAGGTGGGGGTGTAAATTAACATTCCCAGTGTGCATACCCTGGACAAAGGGACAATTCCTGTCCCTGGGAGCATGAAATGGTCCCACGCAAGGTTCTATCCCACGATTCAGAATGGTAACGTAAAATGTGTGAGTAGATTCTTTCTGGAACTTTCCACAAATGTCTTTGGATGGCAATTCAAAGCCTGGGTAAGTGGGGCTTCCTCTAGGACTTGGTGGATTTCACTGGAGGCTGGAAAGGTTGCTCTGACTTAAGGACTGTAGGAGACACAGAAAATGACAATAGACAGTCAGCCCTGGAGGATGGTGGGGAGGCTCGGGTGGAGGGGGGTTGGGGGAGGGCAGTCAGGGGAGCCGGCTGTTGCTAGCTTCAGCCCTGCGCAGACTCACGCTGAGGGCTTTGCTGGCCCCTCCCCTGGCCAGGCTCCAGGAAGCTCCACCAGTGCAATGAGGTGGCCTTTGACAGCTCAGATCTCATCTGGATTTGTCTGGCCCATCTCTACTCCCTCAATGCCTTCTGCCCACCATTCCAGGCCCGCAAAGACCTCTCACCCCCCCAAACAAAGGGAGAGTGGGAATCGTCCCAAAATAAGAGTACCCCCAAAGCTCCTGTTCTCGAGAAGGATCGCCTATGTGCCTCCCTCCATTCTCCTCTCCTTAATGTTCTTGACAAGATCTCTACCGTGTTTATTTTGCACTCACACATGATGTTATATATTGCATATGTGTTTAATTATATTTGTTTAAAATATGTGTGTATATGAAATGTAATTATTTTTGCTTCGTACTGTAAATACCATGCACGATTAATGCCGGGTCCAGTGAGTCGCGTGAGCACGTCACTGCCTGGTTCTCTGCAATTTATAGGAGCTGATGCCTCTGACAGTTGGAAGAGGTAACCACTTGAAGAATGTGGCCTGCACCCTCTCCAGCAAAAAGGAGAGGTGCTCCCGGAGCTGGGGTGGGTACAGGGTGAGGCCGAGGTACACAGGGAGCGGAATCTGAGTGGTGTCCGCTGTCCTTTGCAGCCCTGTACAATGCGTGCAGGTGAGCGCCTTAGAATTGTCCCTTTGGGCACCTCCTGGCTAGACCCTTGTCCTGGCTGTGCCCAGAAAGCAGCTGTGGCTGCTCCCTGAGTGCTGAACCTGCCTTTTGCTGCCTGCTTTGGGGGTTCTTTCTCTCCGCCCTTTGTTCTTCTCCTTAGCCACACCCACCTTGATGTTCAATAGGCATTTCTTTGTGCCTCTGTTTTTCTCATGGTTCCACCCTCCCCCTGGCCTGTGAGCCCCAAGAAGCTGAGGTCCGGCTCATTCTCCCCTGTGCCTCATAGGGGTCTGGCCCCACGCAGATGCCCACAAAATGAAGAAGAGAGGCTCTCTGCATGCATCAACGAATACTGGAAGAGAGTGTGATAAAGGAGCTGCTTGTGAGGTCAGAATGGGTCATGTCCTGGGTCTGCAGTATCAAAGCCAAGACCACAAGAGGAGAACTCAGAGTAGACTTGTCCCCTCCAAGAGAGGGGCGGAGAAGCTGAGTCACCACAAAGGCAGCCGGGCAGCTCAGGAAATGCAGATTCCAGGCTTCTGCCCCGTCAGCCCATCCATCTATCAGCACCCTGAAGGCACCCCTGACTAACTGACTCTTTCCCATAGCAGATCCAGCCAGGCTGACTCTTTAAAGCCCAAGATTCCCCCCCAATCCCCCAAGTGCCCATGGGTGAAGAGTTGAGGGCATCCCAGCCACAGCCCTGGAAAGAGTACGTCCTCCTCGAGTGTGGCCGGCCACGGTTCTGCTGGGGAACCACGCCTGCCCCACACATCAGCCTGGGCTGCTCTCCCTCCCTGGCCTGCATTATGTTCATTTGCTGGGTGGTGATAAATATTAGAATAAAATAAACCAAAGATGGCCGGTCGGGGCTCTGTTAGCTATCTTTACGGTCTGCGGCGGCCGCTGACTGACAGCTCAGCTTGGGAGCAGGCGCTCTCCTTTCACCAAGTAAATTTAGCCTTGGGAAAGATGAACATCAGCTAACTCCTGTGCGAGGATGGTCGGTGCCAGTCAGTAAATCAGTCAGATTTTAATTACTGGACGGATGACAGGGTGCAGTGACAGGTTGCAGTGCACGGGAGAGCATTCCTTCAAAGCCGCTTTAAAACCAGAGAGCACTTCAAAAGGCAAAACGCAGCAAGCAGAGCAGAGGCCCCGAGAGGGGAGGGAGGCTGGGGCCCCTTCCCAGGCCTTTTAACCGCTTCCTGCTTGGACAGGGAGCTGGTGAGGGAGGCGGGTCCGGGGTCCTCGGGAACGTCGCTGCCCTTTCCTCTCTCGTCTAAATCTCCCCTTCGCCCCCTCTCCTCGCAGGCCTGTGATTTTTAATAGGTTCCTACAGCTCTTCGCCTCAGCAGCTGTTCCATGCCAAGAAAGCCACGGCAGATTTGTAAAGTGGCAAACCCTGCTAATTAGTCAGATGAAGTTGCCTTTCTGACAGTGGCCCTGGTGTGGAAGAAGGTGACATACCTTGAGGTGGCTGTCCCAGCGAGGCCTCCCCCATTGTTCTCTCCGAGTCCTTCCCATCCTTATTACGGATTCCGTGATAATCACCCCTTCTTAGAAATCCCAGCCCAAAGCCTCTCGTTCCAGGCCTGGCTCCTAGAAGAAAGTCCCTTGCTTGTTAGGAACCCCTTTGGAGACCCTACTAGCTTCTTGGTGAATGCCAGGACGCCCTGGCACTAGGGAAGTGGCAGATAGAAGCTAGCATGTGTGTGTGCAACAGTTCACCGGGGGTAGTGGGTAGGCGGTGTGCTAGAATGCTTTTTGTTGCTGTAACAAAAGAGCCAAGGCTGGGAAATGTATAAAGATAAGAGAGCTGCTTAGCTCACAGTCCAGAGGTTGAAAATCCAAGGTCAGGCGGCCCTGTTCGTTTGGTCTACGATAAAGGGTTTCTCACTATGTCATGATCTGGTGGGTGGCTTCCTGGCAAGACAGAAGTGGGTGAGAGAGAGGGCGGCCACAGAGAGCAAGGGAGGCTGAGAACCAGGTTGTGGTTAGGAGCGTGAGCCCGGCCTCCAATCTCTCTGCGTCTGCTCCCCCCACGTGAATGCTCCCTCTCCCGAGTGTGTGCACGCGTGTGTCCCACCACCAGGCCAGGCGCCATCTCCTGCAGACACACGTCAAGCCTGCAGTTCCCTTCCGTCCACTTGACGTGCACGGGCCAAAGCCCTCCATGGCTGAGTCCCAAGATCATGGGGTGCCCAGTCTGCTAGGAGAGGTGACAAAAGCCCTCATGAAAGCTGGGGACATAAAATCCCATTACCGGGAGAGAGGAGGAACGGGGAAAGCAGTCCAATCCATCACATCTACTTTTTCCTGCCACCGCTGAGTCTCCAGCTGCACCACCCTGGCATCCAGTCCTGTCAGATCTTGGAGGCTAAGCAGATCTTGGAGGCTGCTGAACCCTTGGGTAGAAGCCTGTCTGGGAACACCAGGTGCTGGGAAGGCTGAGAAGGACCCAGCAGCCCACTCCCAAAACAATCAGCCATCAAAAAACCTATGAATAGCAGAGGGGCCCTGACACAGTGCTGGGCATGGCACAGTGTTGGAGAGGGTTTCACTTCCTCTGTTGTACATAGGGTCGCTATGAGTCGGGCCTACCTTGATAGCACCTAACAACAACCACAACTGCTTCCTAAAAGGCAAACTGGATAAAGTTGCTGCCTCCTCTTTGAAGAATAATCAACAGTTCCCTATGTTTGCTGTTGTTAGGTACTATGGAGTTGGTATCTGACTCACAGCGACCCTATGCGAAACAGTATTGTCAGTGCTTCTCTGCTATTCATAGGGTTTTCAATGGCTGATTGTTTTTTGGGAGTGGGTCTTTCTCCCAAGCCTACAGCACCTGGTGTTCCCAGGTGGTCTCCCATCCAAGGACTAACCAGGTTCAACCCTGCTTACGCTTCCAAGATCTGATGGGATCGGATGCCACAATGATACCTCTGCAGATGGTTGCCTATTATGAAACAGGCCACGCCTTTGTTCAGCCTCTGCCTGCCAATGTTTCTAGACTTGCCCTAGCAATTCCCTGACTACCCACCACGTCATCCCCACCCTGATCTAGAAACCCTTGTCCAGCCTTCTCTTAATCAATTCAGAGACAGCCCAAGCTGGTCATTCCCTCCAGAAGACACTCTCTCCCAGGCTAGGCGTTCACTGGCTGAGTTGACTGTTTACCAGGGGCCCCATAAGTTTATTCCCAAACCTATTTACACGTGCTTGACTTGTGATTGTCATGGCGCAGTTTAAAAAAATCACACTAATTGGTTAAATAAGAGTGAAACCCATTTTTCCCACATGGAAAGGAAGTCGAACACTTCAGAAAGATTCAATAGCTATGGATGACTTATCGATAAAAGTTCCTGCTGAGGAGGATAATGAGTTTGAAGCCATAAGCAACCTGCACAACTTAGTGGGACCAGGTCTCAAATAAGAATGATAAGAGGGAATGTGGGTACAGCTCAGTGGTAGAGCACTGGTCTAGCACGTGCAAGGCCCCGGATTCAACTCCCCCAAGTGCTGAGAAAAAAAATAGGTACTGCCTAAGAGACTGCAGTGCATACCTGAGGGTCGATATCATGGAGTTTATAAGGCTTCTAGGGCTGGGATTTAGCTCAGTTGGTAGAGCGCTGCTCTGCAGTCTTTGAGGTCCTGGGTTCAATTCCCATTCCCAGCACCACAAAAATGGGAGAAGGATGTGGCAATCCACTCCCAAGGCAATCCCCAAACAATCAGCCATTGAAAACCCTGTGAGGGTTGCCATGAGTCGGACACACTTTGACAGCACCCAACAATAAAGCTTCTGCACCTAGGTGGCTGTGCAAGTATTTTTGCTCTTTTCCGGGCTGAACCAGAAGTCATGGCGGGGCTTCCCAGCCTGGTACAAACCAGAAAGGGGGCAAGGAACCCCAAATTGGCGGACTGTTCCCCAAAGACAGCATCCAGGCCCGAGGCTTTGCTTTGTACATTCCTCCACCCAAGCATGGTCCTTGTTTCTGTCCCCACCCCTCAGGTACACCTGCTGGCTGCAGTAGTAGTGAGGAGGCGACAGAGCTAATGAGAGGGAGCCACTGAGTTCTACTTGTCCTCAGTTTTGTTTCTGTGGCCGAGACCCTCCAGGACCCCAGCATTAGACCCAGCCAGGCTGCAGGACATTTGCACTTGGAGCTTGTGTTTTTCTCCCCTTGACTTCATCCCGAACCATTAGTCACAGATGGGCTCCATTTCCTGCGATGCCTCTGCCTACCCAGAAGGTCCCGGGCCAGAAATAACAATCGGGTCTTAGGGAGGCTCCCTCGGGGAGCCTGTGAGCCTACGGCCCTCCGTGAACATTGAGAAGTGATAAACACATCTGCATTTCCTTTCCAGGGACCCTGTCCGATGTCTGCAAATGAATTTCTCCTCCCAGGGGGAGCCCAGCCGCGCACTTGAACTCTGATTTGTTTTCAGCACTTTGTACTCAGCTTCAAGAATAACTTTAATATCTAGACTTCTGTTGGGAGAATGTTGTAATGGAAATACAGTCTTTCCCCAGGATTCAACAGAACAACCTACAGTGAATGGAAGCCTCCCCCCGGTCTCTGCACAATTGTAAATATAATTTTTAATGAAATAAGGCATAATACAAATGATTATTTATGCCTCATTCCCCTATTCCAAGTAGAGAAAAACCTACCCAGTGTTTCTGCTTTTCTCATTTCCTAATTCCTGAAGTAATTTAACGAAAACAAACAAGTAAGCGGAAGGGGATGGTGGAATAATCGGGAATTCTCCGAAGAGAACAGCAGTTTCTCAGCGTTTAGATTAATTCATTTTGTTCCATGCAGATGTGGTAAATCTACTCACATCCACATATTCGAGATGAGTTGTTTTACTACATTGTTGTGCTGTATGAAATGAGTTGTTTCGGTGAATTAAATGCCGGGGTGTAGTTCTCAAAGGAAACAAAGGTTTGTAACTGAACGTGCGCCACGTGTGTCTGTCTATTGATGTCATTATTAAATATCATAAGAAATACGTCTCATGATCTTTACCTTTTCCTTTTTGTCTTCTTTTAAAAATGTGCCCACAAGTTGTACAAATGGATACATTGTTGTTGTTGTTAAAAGCTGTCAAATCCGTGTCCAACTCATAGCGACCTTATGTACAGCAGGAGAAACACCATTGTCAGTGCTTCTCTGCTGTTCATAGGGTTTTCAATGGTTGATTGTTTTTTGGGAGTGGGTTGCCGGGTCTTTCTCCTAAAACTATACCAACTGGTGTTTCCAGGCAGTCTCCCATCCAAGGAGTAACCAGGCCTGGCCCTGCCTAGTTTCTGAGATGGACAGGATCAGACACCACAGTGGGACGGCTACAGGCCACAAATGGATATGGCAACTCTGAAAACATCAAAGAAAATGCCATCCTTGCCTTCCATGGGACGGCGTCTCCCCTAGAAGGATGCATCTATTCCCTGTGGCTAATCACTGTTGGAGGAACTCATACACCTGAGTGCTCAACTCTACTATCTCATAGCCCTTGACAAACAACTATGAATAAGTAAGGAAGGAAAGCAGTTAAGTCCTGTGGGTGAAACAATTTCCACAGAGGACTCAATTTGCAAAAATGGTGTTTCAGAGAAAATTAAATTAGTTGATTAATGTATTTGATAGGGATTTGTTGAGTGTTTCTGGACTTTGTTGCCTAGGATGGAAAATGGGCTCAGAGATCCTAAGCCTAGAAAGGAAATTGGTGTCACTGTCCTCAGTAGATTGGTAGGGTAGCCAAAGTCACTGTGCCCAGGCAGTGACCACTCAGCTCCACGTGGCATGGCCACAGGGCCTTCCCGAATGCAGCACTTACAGGTGATTGGTGTGCAAACTGTAATCCTTTTTCCTTCCCTGAATGACCCTAACGTACTCACTATGACATTACAGAACTCCCCTTTAAACATCTTACAATACTGCTCCCCCTTAGACAGCCAAGCCAGCCTTATGTATGAGAAGGTTCTGCACCTTCAGATTCAACCAACCGCAAGGGGAAAAGGATTGGAAACAAGTTACCTTGCTGCTGATATGTCTTGTGGAATCGCTGAGCCTTACTGAGCAGGTACAGACTTTTTCTTATCATTCCCTAAACAATACCAGATAACAACTATTTTTATAGCATTTTCATTGTACTGGGTTTTATTTTCATTTATTTATTTTTGTGGTACTGGAGGTTGAACCCAGGGCCTCATGCATACTTTGCAAGTGCTCTACCACTGAGCTGCACCCCCAGCATCTTTTTTATTTTCTAGTTTTTAAATTGAGGCAGGGTCTCGCTAATTTATGCAGGCTGCCTCTGGCCTCGAGCCTGCGATCCTCCTGCCTCCTCCTGCTATTGCTGGGATGACAGGCATGCACCATCATGCCCACCTTATATTAGGCTTCATAAGTAATCCAGAGATAATGTATAATCTACAGGAAGGTGTGCATACATTGTATGTAAATACTGCATCATTTTCTATAAGAAATTTGAGCATTTGGGTACGTTGGTACGTGTGGCACGGGAGGGGCTGAACTAGACCTCCACGGGTCCTGGGGATGAGGGGCGCCTGTAATGTGGATGTTTTCTTCCCAGTCAGCTGCAGCTTGGGGAGACAGTATCCCACCTTGCCTTAGTTCACCTACTGAACCTAATCCCCACAATGATCATTTAGTTTGTTAGGTGCCAAGGAGTCGTGTCTGACTTATAGTGACCCTCATAGGGTTTTCAATGACTGGTTGTTTTGGGATTGCCTTGGGAGTGGATTGCCACATCCTTCTCCCATTTTTGTGGTGCTGGGAATGGGAATTGAACCCAGGACCTCAAAGACTGCAGAGCGGCGCTCTACCAACTGAGCTAAATCCCAGCCCCAACAGAAGCAAAATTACCAATGAGGAGGAAGAAGGGTGGAAAGCCCAAATTTGGTCCCAGGGAAGGAATTCTGGGGTTCAGAGCAGGGAGGGTCTGCTCCTTGCGGGTCTGACCATAGCATGCGGAGGCCTCACCCCTGCATGAATGAATGTTCAGGGAATAATATCCCTACATAAATATCTTCGCAAATTTCAGATCAGAATATTTAAAAAGAATCAAAAGGTACTCCACTAAAAATAATTAAATACAAAGCCTTTGATTTCCCCTTTTACTTTTGCATTTGGAAATTGGGTGCAAGAAAAAAGAGAGGATCAGATAACCATTAAAAAATGAGAAAAGGACTGAAAATACTGAGGAGAGAAAGAATCCACGATGGTGTTCATTCCACAGCAAGCCTTCTGCTTCCCTAGTCACCCAGACAGAACATTGAAATGACAACAAAGGAAGAGAAAAATTTAATAAAGAAAAAGAACATTAAAAACAAGCAAATAAAAAACTAAAAAAATGAAAAACTTCTCTTTTGCAGAGCTAGGCTACCTGAGACCCCAGCACACAGCTTGAGCGCAGACCCCTCTCCCTGCTCCTTGGCCTGCCGAATTTATTCTTTGGTAAATTCAATAAGGAGGAGGAAAAGCCAAGGCAGTTTTTTGCTGCATCTCTCTTCCCTCGTCTACGTGAGAGCCTGAGTGATTTGGCGGCTGGATCTGGGAACCTGCCTGCCAAGCTCCACCTGCTGAAGAGCCCCGCTCCAGCTGTTTCCAAGAGCTCCTCTTCCGCAAAGGTTTACCGGAGAAAAGAGAGCTAATAAAAAAACATGATGAATCAGGAGGAGGAGGAGAGCTGAGGAGCCGGCTGTCACCAGCTTCCTGCTCTGCGGCCCTCCGGGCTCGGCCCCAGCACCCACCTACCTGGATGTGAGCATCGGGAGAGCCCCACCCACCCATTCTGTCTTGGGTCTCTGTTGCCTCCCCTGACAATTGGGTACCCATGGGTAGCTGGAAGAGGGCTCATTGAGACTTCAAGGACAGAGCGTTAACAATGCAGGTGATCTCAATGGCCAAGTTTACCCAGGGTGGTCTGTGATGTGTGGTGTGACTATAAGATACAGCCTGAGTAACTCTCAGTATCCCCCTCCCATGATGAGACCCTGCCCCCACACTGGCAATTTTGCAAAGCGAAAGGCATGCATTGTTATACAACGCAGCTCTTAAAGGCAAACTTGCTGCTTCGTGTACCGCCCTTCCCGGGATCTGACAGCGTGTGCTCATGCTGGAGGGAATCTCGGCTCCCTTAACTGATTGGGGACCACTGTGGTCCCCGGTAGGATGCAGTTTTAAGAGAATCTCAAGAATAACTTACTGCAAATAATCTGTGCTTCACTGGAGACCTCAGACTGCATCTGTGGGCAGGTTTGCCATGAGCTTAGGTGAGCCAGGCGGGGTAGACACTCTCTGACTCCTTGGCTTGTGGTAAGGAAGAAAAGGGCTCTGGTGCCCGTGGTTTCATAGTGACAAGCTGGTTCCATTGCAGTGGGCCGGAGGCAGAGCTGAAACACCAGGGCGGAAGGGCATGGCAGAGGAGTGCTGCTTACTGCTTCGTGGCCAGGAAGCAGAGAGAGAAATGGGAAGCGCCTTGGGACAAAGTATACCCCGAGGGAATGCATCCACTGACCTACTCCCTGCAGAGAGCCCCACCCCATGAGGTTCCTGCCACCTACTGATGAGGTCATCACACTATGACTTCATCACCAGAGTCATCCATTGGTACAGTCAGAATTCTCGTGATCCAATCCCTCCCCCAAAGCCCCCTTTCTGGACATGCAGCATTAGGGACGATCCTTAGCATGTGAATGCTCCTAAGGGACATTTCATATCCAAACCCTAACAGATTCTAGACAGACGGCCATTCGTCCTTTGCAGAGACCACGGATTTTGCACCTCCCCTCGGGAACTGGCTATGCACCGTCTTGGAAACCTTGCCTCACAAACCCTCCTGCTTGTCTGCTCTGCACTCTGGTTTTCCCTCTGAGCAGCGCATCCCCCTCATCTGAAACCACAAGGTGGGATCTGGACAACAATCCAGGGCTTACTCGGGTCTCCTGACAATCCCAGGCTTCTGCTCTGAGGCCCTGGGCCCAGCCCAACCCTGGCCTCTCCACCTCTCCCTGACAGGGTTTAAGATTTTGGAACTCAGGTGAAACGGGTATTTCCCGAGATGGCTCGTGCATCTGTGGCAGGGATCGCTTTTTAATAAGAGCTTTCAAAAGCAACCTTCTGCTTCTGAGCCTGGCAAAGCACTGCTCTATAAAAAGTTCGCGAGCCCCCACGCAGCAAGCCTTGTTAGTCCCCCTCACCATTCGCTTCCTGTTAATTCCGTGATTAAACATGTTGCCCCCAACTACATGAGGCATCAGATGAGAATGGAGCAATCCTGCCATGAAACTGTGGGTATTTAAAAAGAGGATTTTTTTCTCTTTCCCCTCTCTTTCTCTACACAAATAGGAGATTTACAGTAATTAATGCCATTTAGTTTAATCTATAAATGTTTGAGGAAGTGATGCTATTTGTTTTAAGTACCACTCTCAGCGAGAAAATGCGGAGTCCCCTCCAATTTCTGACTTTATGCTCAAGAGCTAATGAACTAAATTCTTAGTAAACATTGGGGAGAGATGCAAATGAACAGATAGAGACTCCAAGTGTGGAGGGACACACGAGAGAGAGCTAATTTTACACAATTGACTCGGTAACCTTTTTGGTTCAGTGGAATTACAGACCGATTAATCAGCCATGATTAGCATTTATTGAAGATTTTGACACTAGTGCATTGTTTGTGGGTTTTTTTCCCTCCCTCTTTATTCCTTTTTTTTTTTTTCCCCCTTTCTTCTTCTCCACTTTTCCCTCCTGTTTTTCTCCTGGGCTTAACAGTCTCTACTACATTTCACTGCTAGTCTATCATCGTCAATGGGTCAGATCTAGTCTTTATGGAGTTTTAAAATTAATACTAGACAGTTCGCTGATGGCATGCCCTTGCTCCTGCTGCCGCGCTTGGCTCTTTAATTGTAGAGGTGGCCTCTTGTGGCCGCCTGCTCCCAATGTTTAGCAAGGGTTGGAAATATGGATGTTAGGAGAAAAACTGGCAGATGGCTGACAAGGCATTTTTACTTATAACACACCAGTAAAACTTTAACTCAGAAGATTTAGTGCGAGCGCATTCCAGCCAGCAAGCTGCAGCCATATGCAGATTTTTTTTCAAACTTCTAAACTGATGGTTTTGCAAAGTGTGCATAAGCAGGCTTTATTGATTATGATGTTAAAAATTGAAAGCGTCAGTATCATTTAGCTCGAGACAGTTTTAAAGGAAAAATGAACATTCGTTTTCATTATGAACTACGGAAAGGCCAGGGGCTGGCGAAGTCCACATTCATTATTTCTTAAATTCCAGAGAGGGATTCTTTCAGGAGGTGTCTCTTCAAAAAAAAAAAAAATTATGTGCACTTGTCAGGTGTGGATCAAGCTGATCCGCACTAATGCAAGGTGAGGTTGCATGTGGCTCTCGGGAGTGACTTATTGGCTGGGTGTGGACTGCTTCTGGGGACTGGGGGGATGGGACTTATAATGAACCTGATCTGTATTGATCATCCCCAAAACTATGCTAAATAACACTGCGGATCTGCCAGGAGGCACAAAAGTAGGGCAGGCTGGCTCAGGGCCTGTGGCACTGGCTTAATTCATCCCAAGGAGGAGAGCAGCCCACCTGGATTGTCAACCCGCTTTAACCTCCTAGACACCTTCTGTGCCTTTGTCTGTCTGTGTCCTGCTAGGGAGGAAGCTGTGTTTGGGGCTGGGCCCACCAATGGCACAGATGTGCGTTCCTTCTGAGCACAGCGCTGCATGGGGCCACGCAACGTTTCTTCCTCTGCTGAGTTCACATTAAAAATGCCCGAAGGCATTTGTTTCCATTACAGCTGAATGGCTTAATATTTTCTCTTAAAATGGGAAATCATTGCTGGGTTGGAGAGAAAAACAATAATGGCGGTGACAGAAGAAGGAGGGAAGAGGAAAGCAGCCTTCCAAGGGGGGGTCTGCCTAACGTGGCAAGCAGGGACGCAGTCAGCCCCTCCCTAGATGTCTGTGTTGCTTCTTTCTCTTTGTGGAAGCTGGGGAAATCAGAGCCATTGGGGGCGATTCCAAAGCCAAGGAGAGTCCACATTGCTGGAAGGGCCAGAGAGACTCAACCACCCCGACTTACGTGGCAACCTTGGGAAGGCAGAGTGTGCTGCTCCACGCAAGAATCCTGCATTCCAATGTTGTTGGAGCCCTGACTTTAAGTCTGGAGCCGGGATCAGTGTTATTCCTAAGTCCGTCTTATTATCTCCAATTTACAGGTGGGAGAGTTTATTCTGCAGGGAACTATTTGATTGCCAGTGGAATTGCCCAAAGACTCCCAGTTCGCCAGAGAAGAAATCCCTCCGGGAGTTCCTTTCTTTTTAGAAGATGGGAATCTCTGCCATGTTGGACGGTGGACATTCCTCTTCATGTTACCAGCAATCCATTTACTCCTTAAAGACACAAACAGGCCCACTACTTTGCTCCTTGACCTGGAGCTAAAGGGTCTGCCCCTGCAAAAGGCATGGAAGATGTAAGGTGTGTGGATTTACACGTCGAGCCTCCGCCTGAGGTCAGAGCTCCCATGTACCAAGAGATTAAACAGACACTCTCTTCACGATCATCGTGAGCAGCATCTGCTCTCAAGAAAAAGGACACCAGCTTGCAACTTCTCTGAATCGGCTGGGCGAGTATTAAACATTCGGGTAACTGAAGCAGAAAGAGTCATTGTTATGGATGGAGACATCCTTCCCGATTGTAGGACAATTTCCTCCTGGGCAGCACACTCCGGTCAATCCATTATTGAGAAGCTAGGGAGCATCATCGGGCCGTTTTACAAGTTTAATTAGTGGAGAGTTTAATAGAGAGCTCTCACCCAGTGCCCTGACAAGTGATGGAGTAACTGGGCCGGTATCAGTCAGATTTTATTTTCCGAGGACTGGGCAGTTTGATTGCCAGCGAGTGGGCACTGTTGAGGAACTGGCCCCAATTCCTGGCTGAGGGATGGAAGGCAGGGTAAACATTAGCACAACCACCAGAGCAGAGCCTGGAGTTTCTTTTCCAGAACATTATTTTGCAGAGCAGACACGGGTACATACTCTGGCACAAGGAATGTCTCGCTGGGAGCATTGTTTTTACCCTGTGTAGGTCCCACGCGGCCCTGGTGGAATCAGGAGTAAAGGGCATAATTCTAAAATCTGTGCATATGGGGGCTGAACTACAAACGTCAACCATGAAACTCTGACTTCTCTGGGCTCCCAAAACTAAATCGAGATCATTCTCATTTACATCCAGTCTGGGAACCAGAAAGTTCTCTCTTGGCATGAGGAGCAGAGGGAACTAGAACAGTCATTCAATACCAAAGCCCGCCCTCACTCCTAAGGGCTTTGGGCAGCTCCAGCAGTGGGATGGACTATATTTACTGGCCCAAACTCTTCATTAACTAATGCTGATTGGATGGTGAATTATAACAGAAACTGTTAATGTGTGGGAGAGCCACATGAATATCAAACAAATTCATTATGATCGGTGCTATTACAGTGAATACCAAATGAGTTCGTAATGATGGAACAATGGAAGTGTTACCGATAGATTTTATTTCTGTCACAAATCCTCCGAGTGAAAGCCCCTCCTGTAGTGTTAATCCTAATATAAGTTTGCATTTGAATATTAGCCTCATCAAGTAAATTATGGGTTCCAATAGCCCCTGGGATGCAATGCAATGCTTGGGGGTGTGGCTTGTGCTGCTGGTCCCTAGGATAATCCCCCTCACCCTACACCCTCCAATCTGTCCATGAAGTGTGATGGCGACTCAGAAGGGGTCACATTTTCCTTTGAGTGGCCGATCATTAGAAACGCATTTAGCATTCAACGTAACAGCCCTAACGCAACAGGACGGGATGAGTAGGGAACTCATCTTGCATGTGTGTAGATATGGTGGGTTCTTACGAAAGAGTTCCACTCAAATTTAGCAAGAGCTTGCTGTTGCTTGTTGTTAGGTGCCATGGAGTTGGTATCTGACTCATAGTGACCCGGCATACAACAGGCAAAACACTGTTGTCAGTGCTTCTCTGCTGTTCATAGGGTTTTCAGTGGCGGATTGATTTTTGGGAGTGGGTTGCAGGGTCCTTCTCCCAAGCCTACAGCACCTGGTGTTCCCCGACAGTCTCCCATCCAAATACTTACCAGGTCCGACCCTGCTTAGCTTCTGAGATCTGGCAGGATCGGTTGCCACAGGGCTATGGCTTCAAGCAGCATGAGCTTAGCCCCAGTTAATGGACGTGTTGAAAACAAAGCATAACCAGAGACACGGGCTTGCTTTCTCTTGGTGGACATTTGGAATTGTGTGGAGTCACAGGGATGATGTCAAGCGATCTCCAGTTGTTCTGAAGTGTCCAGAGGATGGACACCCTGGCCACTCTGGAGGGGACGTTGATCTGAAACATATTGCCAGGAGGAAAGCAAGCTGAAGTTTATTCAGAGTTCCTGGTGCTCTGGACTCTGCTAGCTGCCTCCAGTGGGTTAGAACCGGTGGGTAGGTCAGAGAGAGAGAGAGAGAGAGAGAGAGATAATATTCATAGCCCATTGTTCTGTAGAAAAAATAGAGGTGCAGAGAGATTGGGTAACTTACTGAAGGTCGTGCAAATGGCCCCTGCAAGTAGCACAGGGCAGAAAAAAGACTCAAGGATGTGGCCACATCTAGAGCTGCTGCTAGCATGAATTGGTCGCTTTTCTTCTGGAGCCCAGCTGAGGTGAGGCTCGTAATAAATATTAGAATGAATGCATCCTTGTGGCCAAAGCTATGGGAAAACTGCAGAGTTGTTAAGTCAAGGCTTCAGTGTGGCTTTGTGTGTGTATCTTTATCCGCTGTTTCCTGGGACCAAATGTTGGATCCTGGAGACCCGCAGGTCTTACGCTTCCAGTTGTCACTGGCATCCTGTTCCACGTGGCACGCAGTCTCCCTCACACACAGTTAGTGGAGACTCTGCAGCGCTCCCAGGAAGACATGAAGACTCTCTGCATCCGGGTGTTTAGCAGAGGAAATGGACCCGGCATCTCCCGATGCCTGTGGTCTCTGGAAGACACACCCAGATGCTTTATGAAGGACAGAGCAACTTCTCAGCAAAGTCCTCATTAAAATGCACTCAGATCCTGTTCAGTAAAGACACGTGTGCCCTTCCAGTTACACCCTCAAAGCATTCTGGATGGAGCACAATGCGCACACACACAAATGCACACACATGAGGGTGCACGTGCACACACACACATACACACACACACCATCTTAAACTGAAATTCAAACTGGCTGATTCCCAGGCTCATAGTTAGATCCCTATCAAGAATTAATGCAATATCATGCACACACCATTACTGAAAAATTCCACGCTGTTTTTTGCCAAGGGTTCCTATATAACAGTTTTATCACACGTCTGACAGCCTCCATAAAAATTCCAGGCATTCTATATCAACAGCCCTCTTTGTACTAAGTTATTAAACATTAAATTTTTATTCGTCATTTGTATTCTGTTATGCAAAATAAGCTCCTTGATAAGATGTGTCTTCTTAATTGGGCCCTTGATGCTTCTTGGATCGGAGTTGTCAGATTAGCTGGAAAAAGAGGCACTGCGTTGAGCCAGCTAGCTACCAGGAGACCAATAGCTTTGTAACAACGATATTAAGTTAGAGAGGCCAAATGGAGGGCAGAACCAGGCTCAGGTGAGGGTTTGCATCTGTGCATGTCTTATGCACAGGCACTTTTCTCCTGGCATCAGCAGGCCTGATGGAAATAGATTTGTTTGTTGTTTACAGCATGCAGCTGTGGGCAATGCTGCATGGGAGTTGTATAAGATTGAAGCAAATTTGTACTGAGACTAAAATATTGAGCTCTGCTCTCGTCAGCAGTCTCTGGAATCTTATTGTCGAAAACTTTATCTAGTTGGAACCTTCCCCAGGGTGATTTTCATTTGCAGCTGCTCTGTTCTGTCTCTCATCTCCTGTCCCCCACTGCCACCACGGTACCAGGACTTAGCGGGAGCCAGACAGCCCCAGCCGCAGCTCTGGCTCCTCTCTGACAAGGCCACTCGGAAGGACCTGGCAAGGGGGCAGCCATCTTCCCTCCCTGAGCTTGTTTTGTGCCTGGCTGGGTGGGCAGGCTCTAGGCACGGGAGAGGCTGGCTTTCCGGGGCGCCGTGGACATAAAGAGCCTGAGAGATCCGGGCAGAGGGGCGCGTAGCTGACTGCCCTCCGTCTGTCCTGTATCTGAGCACCTTAGTGCTCCTTCCGGACACGTCTCCCCTTTGGCCATGTGGCGCCTGTTTTGGCCACTCCAAGTTCCTCTTTGTCCTCAGAGGCTGTAGGAAGGGAAAGACAAAAAGACAAATTGAAAAAAAAAAAAAACCCACAAAACTTCCTGGGGAT
>VMDO01007601.1:39241-90079 GCA_007922755.1 Pedetes capensis | reverse complement strand
GAGGAGGAGGAGGAGGAGGAGGAGGAGGAAGAAAAAGAAAACAAGTGCTGATGAGGATGTGGAGAAAAGGGAGCCTTGCACACTGTTGGTGGGAATGTAATTAGCACTTAACTGGTGACATGCTCTAACTGGAACATAACCAGTGATATGCAGTCACTAAGACCAATATCCTTTTTTAAGGATGTATAGGTATTTCTTTTTGTGGCAAGTTGATTTATATTCTGTATTTTATTTTGTTCCATAATTGAACAGTTTCATAAAAATATTAAGAAGTCACTTTCACTTTAAGTACCAAAGATTTTTTTCAAATTACTGTCAATTTAATAAATTGTAATACAAGAGTTTTCATTTTGTTTATAAAAGGTATATATATACCAAAACAGACAAAATATTTAAGAAAGGTTTAAACTAAAACATAAAGCCACTTAACCACAAAAAGAAATATCCATAAAAAGGATATTGGTCTTTGTGACCTGATATCACTAGTTATGTTTCAGTTAGGGCACATCACCAGTTAAGTGTTAGTAGAGACATTATGGAAAACCATATAGAGCATCCTCAAAAAATTAAAAATAGTACTACCATATGATCCAGCAATCCCACTCCTTGGTATATATCCAAAGGAAGTGAAATCAGCATGTCAAAGAGGCATCTGCACTCCCATGTTCACTGCAGCACTGTTCATTGATGTCCAAGATAGGGAAACAAGCTCAGTGTCAATCAGTTGATGAATGGATAAAGAAAATGTGGTACATATATAAGAATGGCTTACTATTCAGCCATAAAAAGGGTGAAATCCTGTCATTTGGGCCATTATGTATGGAACTATAGAACATTATGTTAAATGAAATAAGCCAGACACAGAAAGATAAGTGCCATATGATCTCACTCATACATAGAATCTGAAAAAGTTGATCTCACAGAAGAGTAAAACGGTGATTACCGGAAGCCAGGGAGACTAGGGGAAGTAAGAATGGAGAAAGACTGACCCGTGGGTACTGAGTTATAATTACACAGAGACAAGAATTTCTGGTGTGCTATTGCATAGTAGGGTGATTATGAATAACAATAATGTATTATATATTTCAAAAAACTAAAATATTTTTAATTTTTTGCCATAAACAAATAAATGTTTGAGGAAATAGTTACGTTTAACCTGATTTAAACAATATACAATGTATAAATGTAATGAGACATCACATGGTACCCCCATAAATATATATACATTTATGTTTTTACATGGGCTGGGATTTAGCTCAGTTGGTAGAGTGTCACTCTGCAGTCTCTGAGGTCCCGGGTTCGATTCCCAGCACCATAAAAATGGAAGAAGGACATGGCAATCCATTCCCAAGGCAATCTGGAAACAATCAGCCATTGAAAACCCTATAAGGGTTGCTGGAGTCGGACGTGACTCGCTGGCACCAACCAGCCAACCTGTTGGGGTCCGCTCTGGCCTGGCAAAAGACCACGGAGCTTCACCACAACACCAGTATGCTTGGGGACCCCTGGGGGTGACACCAAGAAGGACCTCGGGCACCTTCTTATACAAACAGGAACTTTACTAAGCTACTCCTTTGCAGGAGAGCCTAATGCTTTCTAGCCAATGGCACAGGTTACTGCTGCTATGATGGAATAACAGCACTGTATCAGAGTAACAAACAGTTCTGATGCCCACACTGGCTACACCGAAGGTAGGGTGATGTTGCCTCTCGCTGGTCATCTTCTCCTCTCACCTCCTCCCTAGCACAGGGGGATTGAGAGCGCTTCTTGGCTTGCTCAAGGTGTACTTTCTTGACCCTGGAGTCTTGCCTCTCGGTGGCTTGATTGAAGGTCTGGACAATCAAAGCAGCAAAGTCAGGTGTAGGATGTAACAGCCAGAGTCAAAGTGGCTGGGAGGAAAGAAAAGAATAGACCCTTGGGGTAGTCAGTAGTGTGTTTACATACACCCTAAGTGGACCAAGGTGCAACCAATCAGAGAGCGAATCATTCCAGGAGGAGCAGCTCTCCGTTTGAGGGCTTGGAAAAGTCTATTTAGGATTGGGGGATTAGGTGCAGGCTGGACCAATCACTGAGCTCTCCTTAATAACCAATTTTATAGCTCTGAGCGGCCAATCAGGCTGGAAAAGGCCACACCAGAGCTGGGCTGTTTGAGGGCCATCTTAAATCACTTGATGGGAGAGGTAATAGGTTAAGGAGAGACCACAGATGAAAGGTGAACTGGGACTTAGGTAGATTAGCTCTTAGGGAATCACATAGGTCCAAGTCTAAATTCCTGGGTTAAGAGTAACCAAATGTGGCATAAACAGGGCAGGATCTGGGGAGGGGTCAGGCCTCCACTCTGGCACCCTCCCGATCCACCTCAGGGGTGTCCAGATAATTCCCTACACCAACCAACCAATGTTCTTATATATCAATTAAAAATAAATTCAAGTATATATTTTAAAGTTCTCCCTTGATAAAAGGGAGGCATATGAAAAATAGGTCCTGTACTGTGAATTTAGGGCTGGGATTTAGCTCAGTTGGTAGAGCACTGCTCTGCAGTCTCTGAGGTCCTGAGTTTGATTCCCAGCACTGCAAAAGTGGGAGAAGGATGTGGTAATCCACTCCCAAGGCAATCCTGAAACAGTCAGGCATTGAAAACCCTCTGAGGGTCGCTATGAGTCGGATATGACTTGACAGCACCTAACAACAACTGTGTATTTTAGCTGATCACATTGAGAAAGACTCTCTTTTTGTTGAAACTTTAGTCAGGCTCCTTTGAATCCTTTTCTCATCTGGGCCTCAACATTGGCCTATAAGAACTCCAACTTTCAGCCCAAACAAATCCATCCATGCTCCCCATATGCACATATACACATACACTAAGAGATTTGAACAAATACTGTCAAAGCTTCCATAAACTCTAAGCCATGTCCCAGCACACTGAGGACCTTACACCCATTAAAATGCCTGCCTAAGAAAGCTCACTGCAAAGAAAAGAATTTACTGTCTGTTCCAGCCCAGACCTTACTACAGGCCCTGACTCCCTTCTCCTAGAATATGTACTTTTAAAAACTTGGAATTATAAATCCTTTCTCTGTCTCTGAGATATTGTCTTCTGTAAGCCAAGAGTATCTATCTCTCAAGGACCTAGGAGCTATCCCCTTGAGATGTAATCATCAGGAGCAGACAGGGCCAATGTCTCTCAGACTCCCTGGGGGAATAGGAGCCTAACTTATTAGCACCAGTTAGCAAACATAGTTCCCCTAACCACACTGGCCAAGCTCACCCATTAAGTCCCTCAGTACTTTTCTTCAAGCACATCCTGCCTTTTGTTTCAGTGCTGTTGAGCTCTATTCATCTGAATTCTCTATCCTCTACCGTGGCAGACTGAATAAAGTCTGTCTTTCTACATTTAACAAATATCTGGTTGTTTCTCTTTGACACCATGAAATAACAGGATCAAAACTGTACAGCAGGGGTTAAGACATGAAATCTCAGGGATAACAGAGAAAAGAAATGCATATGAAATGGAGAAAATTAAACTTATTTAAGGGGCCATCTCAGATGGTTTTGAGTTCAGATGTATTTATTCACACACATGAGGTGAAAGTAGAGAGGTGAATAAGGGACAAGAAGAGACAAGGTGTGACTTGGGCACAGATGGGAGCCATTTGGTGTGGGCTAATGCTTCCAAATAGGGATTAAACAGAAGGTAGCTCAAATTGTAA
The DNA here is from genome assembly GCA_007922755.1 of Pedetes capensis. Classification (NCBI taxonomy): domain Eukaryota; kingdom Metazoa; phylum Chordata; class Mammalia; order Rodentia; family Pedetidae; genus Pedetes; species Pedetes capensis. The sequence goes on along the minus strand of VMDO01007601.1, from coordinate 86,369 downwards.
AAAATACTAAAACCAATACTCAGCATTGGACAGAATGGAAAACAGTAACTGGGGCTTAAGCCTTTTCATGGCTTGAGGAATTCATAAAAGGCTGACCCCGTCCCAACAAGATCAGCTTTTCTCTGGGTTACTTTAGTCTTTTGGTAAAGATCAGAACTTCCTAGACCAAAAAAATCACCTAGAATCCTAAGAATAAAGCCCATGACTTTGTGCTATCACTGATAGCTATAGGAACAGCAACATCATGAAGTTGAAGTCCTAGTACCAGCTGGCAGTTAAGGCTTTAGGAGAGCATGGAGGATTGAAGAAAGACACAACATCTTGAGGCAGACCTGAAGTGTCATGACAGCATCCAAGTAGACCAGAAAAAAGCATTCAAAGATCCTAAATGATTGCCTATTGTGGTACTACAAAGGTAGGAGTATCTTCTGGCCTCTTTTTGACAAGGGAGGGGGGAATATTAATGGTGAGGTAAAACCACAGAAGCTGCCAAAGCAGTCTCCAACTTTCTATTTTCATTTTTTATGGGATACCCAGAAAAGACTCTGATCAACATTTCTCTGTTTAAACATAAACCCAATGATTTCTTGCCACATTAACTCTGATGTTTTAGTGGGAAACACAAAGGGAAATAAGTTAAAATGTGAAAATAGTTTTGTTCCTAAAGACCAGTGGTAATTCTGTATGTGAAAAGTACACTTCTCCACCAAAGTGGTAACTAATGTGATTAGATTATTCTGAAGGTCTAACAAGAAAAAGAAAGGAGCAAGTCATCCTGAGGGATTGTAAATTGTGTGATATGTTGTGAAATGTTATGCCCTAGACATAATGGAAAAAATCTGTCCTATAGCAGGATGCCTGATATGCTTTGGGTATGAAAAGGTTACTGAGTTTGCCAGAGTGCCACACCTTTCCTCAGGTTGCTATAGCACCAGGCATTGTGACACAACAGACCCCATTGTCATCCCACAGGGTTAAAGCCAGCAGGGAACAGCCAGGGCCCTCAGTCTGGCCCAACAGCTGACGGGAGTGGCAGCAAGCTGCAGGTGCCCAAGTACTTGGCACTGCCCTGTTCCATCTAAAGGGGCACATATTTGCCCAAAAGAACTTCATTATCAAGGTAATGAGTTTGTATATTTTATTTGTAATGGGTTTTTTTTTTTTTTTAGATTTAGACTGAAACTGTATCCAAATCACATGAGGGACCATTCTGCCTCCCTCTTTTTATAGGCTGGTATTCAATAACTTCTGAAATAAAGGATAAATCTCTTTCATCTTGAGGGTGTGGGAAAACTAAACTTTTTTCTATAACTTTTTCAAGGTTTCACAGAGATTCTTAAAGAGAGAGCCCCAAAACATCTTGGGGGTGGCCAGGATTATAAAGAAAGGTAGTATCATCGTGTGATTAGTGGATAGCTGTTATAAAAATGTTTAGGGCAGAGAGAAAAAGAGGAGGAGGAAAAGAGGGAGGGAGGGAGGAAAGGAGGAAGGACAGAAAGTAGGAAGGAGGAAAGGAAAGGAGAGAAAGGAGGAAGAGATGGGGAAGAAGGGAGGGAAGGAGAGAGGGGGAAAAAGGAGAAAGGAAGTGAGGGAGGGGAAAGGGAGAGACAGAATAAGAAGGGAGGGAAGAAAAGAACATTAAACTGTTTTGAAGAGCTACAGAAAAGAGCCCTCTAATACTTGGAAAAAAGGATTGGGATCAGGATCTGATATTTAACTCTTGGCACTACATTTATGGCTACTAGACTGAGTTTTCTCGGCATTCAGAACCCTGTTCCAATGTATTAGAAAAGGGCTATGCGTTTACTGGTATTGACCTTAGTCTTTCTTATGGCACTAAGTGATTTGTTACAGCTATTCACCTAATTTCACTTACTGTAATGAGAAAGACTCTAGTTGAAGACTAGCTATAGACCTAGCTAGAATTAAGACAGAGGGGGTGAACTTGATCCTTTGAAGGTAAAGTAATGGATAAAGTAATGTAGGGATTGGTGAGATTTAGTTATGAAGTTGAGTAGAAGTAAATCACTAAATGTAATTCTCAGTCTTAAAATTTTTGCTTCCCAGTATATACCACTTTTCCTGCCTGATATTCTCCCAAGTCCCTGTGGTTCCAAATACTTGGTGTGGTGAGTTTAAATTAAAGGAGACCACAAATTTTGGTAAAAGTTAATGATCCTGTGCCTCAACTTCAAACATTTCAGAGTGTCATTCCCCACTGCTCACATCTCTCCCTGTACCTAACTACCTTAAACCTATATAAAACAAAGATGGGTTTCAGGGGCCCCTCTAAAGATTCTTATACAAACTAACCCCATCTCTATAAACCATATAGAAGCAATTCAGATTTCTTTTATTTCTCTTTGCAGATGTCTGATGAAATTGACTGGTTACACAGCCGCAGGGGTGTGTGCAAGGTAGATCTCTACAGCCGAAAAGGACAAAAAGATCAAGACCGAAAAGTGGTAAGATACAAACTGACTCCTACCAAGGAGCAGGAAAAAAAGGTATATGGGAATATATACACTGGGGCCCAACATAAACTCATGGAGGCTGATACTTTGATTCCTCCAAGTAATCAAGCTAAGTATGACCTTTCAGGTTCCAGCACACATATAAGTCACAGAGGGATGAATTAGAGGAGGGGGCGGAGTGAGGAGTGATGTAAGGGAGCTGGGGGGGGTGCTGAGGAGGAGGCTGAGGGGAGGGAGGAGCCTGAGGGGAGGGAGGAGCCTGAGGAGAGGGAGGAGCCTGAGGAGAGGGAGGAGCCTGAGGGCAGGGAGGACTGGTGGTTGCCTAGTAACACACCTCTATTATTACCTAAGACCTCTTAAGTCATAATGCCTACCAGTAAGTTACACTGAGACTTTGCAGGAGAGCAAAGTACTTCAACTACTTCACATTTTGTTTCCCAAACTTCAAATGATTTACATAGTATTTCATATTTTATCATGTTCAAGTAGCACCCACACTATTAGCCACTTAATGTGTGTTTTGCAATGTTTTTGAAACTGATTTACATTTTTAAAATGACCATCACCATAAGCAATATTATCCACAATATCACAGGTTTTCATGTTCTAGTACTATTAAACACTATTAAACACAAAAATGTTTATCTATGTACTACTCAAAATCTTTTATATCATCAATAGTAAAAATACCACATATTGAGAAACACTGGTGTAATAGAAAGTGCCATAAACTGGAAGCCAGGGAAATTGAGCTCTAATAACAAGCTCTACCTTTGAGGTTATGTCAGTTGGGCAAGGCATGTCTCTTCTCACTTCTCACAATTAGTGTATCTGGATATTGTCCTTTGGGCCTCTCTATGACAGATTGGTGTTCTCATTTAGGAAATATAATAATGCTAAGATTCTGATTGCCTACTAAAAGTCACAATATTAATGTTTATTGATTACTTACTATGTGCCACAGTCTGTTAAAAGCTTCACATACACTATCAGTAATCCTTCTAAGAATCCCATAAGGTAAGTGCTAATATCATCTTAAAAAAGGAGAAATTATGGCCTTTTATCTAGAGTTTATCTAAATTCACCCTCCTAATTTGATGCAGATATGCTTTGTGGATGTGTCCACCCTACAGGCGGATGATAAAGATTCCAAGGTGGGTACTTTCTGCTTAGAGTCAGGGCAGTGGGGTGGGAAACTGCTGAGAAGGGTTATCAGTTAAGTATGGTGAAAAGGAAGGGTCAGGCAGAGGTCAGAAAGTTTGGAGGGGACTTAGATGGAAGGTCATCAATCTCATGAATCCGGAGTCCCTGGTTCTGAATTTATTGTCACTCTTGATACCAAATCTCATTTTAAAAGCCACTTAAGTTGCTGGTAAGTCTAAAATAATTAAAGCATGAAAAGCAGTCTGTCACAAAAGGTTTTTAAAAACACTTGTCCCAAAGGGTGATGACTAACAGAATCTGATTCTTGAGACTGATGGCCTTATGAATGTCTTCAGAGGGAGAAGGAGTAATTTGTGGAAGGAACTTTGTCTCATTCTTTAAAGACTAGCTAGCACTAGAAGCTTACCTCTCCTGCAGAAAGGAAAAGGATAATGGAAGCCATGACATTCATGATTTGAAGTGGTAGACTAGGGGGGCAGCTTGGAGAAGTCCCATAAAGCAACTATTCATAAGAATCTCACTCTTTAATTCCATAGGGTGCTACTGGTTCCAGGTCAGAAGGCGACTTAAACCTGGAGAGTCTAGAAGAAAAAGAGATTATCGTGATCAAAGATACTGAGAAGCTAGACCAGTCTAAGGTACACTTAGCCGCAGAGATCTCACCACTCCTAATCCCTAAAGCCCAATATTGAGTCAGAGGATTCTTATTTAAAGATGTTAAGAAAATTTATTGTTGCGCACACCTGTAATCCTAGCAGCTCGGGAGGCGGAGGCAGAAGAATCGCAAGTTTGAGACCAGACGCAGTCTGCGTAACTTAGCGAAACCCTGTCTCAAAAAGTAAAAAAAAAAAAAAAATAGGCCGGGGGCGCAGCTCAGTGGTCCAGCACTTGCAGAACATGCAGGCGTGAGACCCTGGGTTCAACCCCCAGTGCCGAAAAAAAAAAAGAAAATTTATTGTTCATCTATTTGTGCACTATTACATTCTAGAGAGCACAGGACTAAGTTCCAGGCTACGGTAAGTTCAACACCCAGGTACTTAAAAATGACATTCATTCAATCAGGGGCTCAGAATACACTCTCTTGATTTCTGGGTACCTACTCCAAACAGAATCCTGCTTTATTGCCGTAACAAACATGTAGGCTTATTAAAAAAATCTTCTACAATGGTCTTTGCTGTCTTATAATGGACTTGTGGGTCCAACATTACCCAGCATCCAACAAGGAGGAAAAAGGGATATGGAGTAGAGAGAATCCGTAACAACCAAGAATTTAAGTATCTAGTCCCCACCCTGTCATCTAAGAGATTGTCCAGGCTGTTGAGAAGATTCAAGTTAGAAACAATTAGACTTTTATGCCACTGTCACATCCAAAATTCATTTGTTTTTTGTGTAAATACTTCAAACTATATCTGTTAGGCTCTTGGTTTAAAGAGGGCATTGGAGTACATAAGAAGTAATTCTCACACTCCTACAAGCCTAGAAGGGCTAGCAATGGGACAGGATTTTTTGCTTCAGTGCTAAGGATGCAAATGTTTCCTGTTCTGTGACTCTAGTCTCATAAATTATAGCCAAAACATCATTTCTGGTCCCAGACACCTTTAGAATGAGAAGAGTGAGCCCCAAGGAAGAAAAACAAGTTACATTCTTCAAAGAGTTTGGGGGTCATTTGGGGGTGGCTAACTCCATTTTGGAGTCTTAAGAAAGGTTTAAATTACACCTAGTGTTTGCTTTTAAAAGATCACTCTGTATTTCCTACACATGATACAGATCACCTTGATTACAACTTAAGCCCATTTGCAAAAAGTTAGCCTTATTATGACCTTGGATTTCCAAGAACTCAGTGAAAAGAAAGGAGATAAAACAATGGAAGGGAAAAAGAGAGCAGTTGTAGTTAAGGGTGTATAGAAGATGTGGACATAATACATATACATCTATCCAGACATGAACACAGTCACAATGAATTGATATGAATTCACTATAAAGGTATACAAAGTTGAAACACACATCAACATATACATTTATATACATTTAAAAGTAATTTATACCATGCCTGGCTATATGTAACACTTATAACCACACACAAGCATTGATGTAGCAAACCCAAAAACACTGACCTATTCATAAACAAAGACTTATACACATCTACAAAGATCAATACAGAGTCAGAGGCCATGACAGGCTCACACGTGACACACATAAACACCATATTCACGTTCATGTGCACAATATATAAACATATATGTGCACCATTAACACATAGAAGTCTTGATCAAAACACAGTGACCATAAAAGTTCAGGCATTGGCATATATACATTCTATACAGTCATACACAATCATACTGACATACATACATATGTCATAAAGTGACACATATTCACTAATATACTTGTTTGCATGTGTTGATAGACACATTAACACATATGCAATGACATACCCATTCATGTTATTCACACACATACTCAAATGCCAGGGCTGAGACTTAGCTCAGTTGGCAAAGCGCCACTATGCAGTCTCTGAGGTCCTGAGTTCATTTCCCAGCACTGCAAAAATGGGAGAAGAACATGGCAATCCACTTCTGAGGCAATCCCGAAACAATCAGCCATTGAAAACCCCATAAAGATCACAATGAGTCAGACATGACTCGGCGGCACCTAACAACAATAACCACAACAACTCAAATGCCAACAACTCAAGTGCCAAGATATGTGAAAAACTAACACACACATTATCAAACATTGACATAACATGAATATAGCATAAACTGATACCCAATTTATTGATATACGCAGTCACCAATCACTTATTTACACATATTCATATTTTAACATATATTCATTTATATATGAATATATTGTTATTAATGAATGTGTTAATATGTGAATTTATGCTTTAACACACAAATATATTAATAGCTGCAATGATGGATAGTAGTAAACGTTGTTGTTGTTGTTGTTAGGTGCCTTTGAGTCATGTCCAACTCATAGTAACCCTTATAGGGTTTTCAATGGCTGATTGTTTCGGGATTGCCTCAGAAGTGGATTGCCACATGCTTCTCCCATTTTTGCAGTGCTGGGAAATGAACTCAGGACCTCGGAGACTGCAGAGCAGCGCTCTACCAACTGACCTAAATCTCATCCCATAGTAGTGATTAGGTTATTCAAATCTACAGTTGCTTATTTACATAAACAGAGACACACTGACATATATAATCATTATTTTGACATTCATAGACATGTACAAATGTATATACTAACATGCACATGTTGGCCTATAGACATGCACAATGGGTAGTGATGTAACATTGCTACACATGATTACACAGTCATACATGTACACATGGGGCTGGGATTTAGTTCAGTTGATAGAGCGCTGCACTGCAGTCTCTGAGGCCCCGAGTTCAATTCCCAGGACCATAAAAATGGGAGAAGGACCTGGCAATCCACTCCCAAGGCAATCCCGGAAACAGTCAGCCATTGAAAACCCTATGAGGGTTGCTATGAGTCGGATACCGACTTGACCCCACCTTACAACAACAACAACATGTACACATGACACACAATGTCATACTTTCACACACTAACAATACAGACACAATACAGACACATTATCACCACCTATTGAGATGTTCACATATGAACTGTTATTCTGATGTGCACCCCTGCACACATGACATATTGATACATTTTTGACACATTGAGACAAGCACATAAAATTGACACATTGGTAACACTTGTGTACAATTAAGTCTACAAGCGTTTATACTTTGAATGTGTATTAATGGATATAATTGGATGCTGTGCTCCCATGAAAATTCTAAAAAGCCAATTTAGAGGATATAGCTTCTAAATAAAATAAGGGAAAGAAGTAGCCTACCCAAACTCTTATGGATAGGTGTTCTTCTTTTTTTAGACGGAGGGATCTGTGTGCCTTTTCAAACAAGCTCCCTCTGATCCCCTAAGTGTCCTCAATTGGCTCCTCAATGATCTCCAGAAATATGCCTTGGGTTTTCAACATGCGCTAAGCCCCTCAGCCTCTAGCTGTAAACATAAAGTAGGAGACATAGAGGGTGCATGTCACAAAATACCCTCTGGGAATTGCTACAGTGTGTATGCTGATGAACTGAACTTAGATTATATGGCCAACGGACCTCAAGGTCTACATCTAGAAATGACAGCTGCCAAAAATACCAACAATAACCAAGGCCCCTCAAATCCTGCAAGCAATCAGAGAGCAGTTATCTCCGCTGATGGAGAATGCTCTATGGATGACCTTTCCTACTACGTCAATCGATTGTCTTCTCTGGTAATTCAAATGGCCCGTAAGGAAATCAAGGACAAATTAGAAAGTGGAAGCAAGTGCTTTCATCAATCAGCATATCCACCCACTGCAGACAAAGGGAAAAATAGCCCCCGCAGTGCTGTCAGCAAGATTGCTTCCGAAATGGCCCGCGAAGCTGTAGAACTGACCTCCGCAGAAATGCGTAATACCGGGGAAGAGTGCAGGGATGGTGGTCGGAAAACTTTTCTGTACAGTGAATTATCCAACAAGAACAAGTGTGGAGAAAAGCAGATGTACCCAAGAGATAGTAAAGAATTTGCAGATTCCATCAGCAAGGGGCTTATGGTTTATGCAAATCAAGTGGCATCAGACATGATGGTCTCTGTTATGAAAACGTTGAAAGTGCACAGCTGTGGGAAGCCAATTCCAGCTTGTGTGGTCCTGAAAAGGGTGTTATTAAAGCACACCAAGGAAGTCGTTTCTGATCTGATTGATTCCTGCTTGAAGAACCTACATAACATAACTGGAATACTGATGACTGACTCAGATTTTGTGTCTGCTGTCAAGAGGAATCTGTTCAATCACGGAAAACAAAATGCTGCTGACATCATGGAAGCCATGCTGAAGCGTCTCGTTAGTGCCCTTCTTGGTGAGAAGAAGGAGACTAAGTCTCAGAGTCTGTCATATGCATCTTTGAAAGCTGGGACCCATGATCCAAAATGCAAGAATCAGAGCCTTGAATTCTCAGCTGTCAAAGCTGAGATGAAAGCAAAGGACAAATGTAAACCGAAACCAGATCCATGCAAGTCATTGACCAGTGCTGAGAAAGTTGGTGAGCATATCCTTAAGGAAAGCCTGACCATGTGGAACCAGAAGCAAGGAAATCAAGGCAAGATGACTACCAAGATCTGTACCAATAAAGACGAAAAAAGAGAAAAGCTCAGCCCTTCCACCAATTCACTGGCCAAAGATCTCATAGTATCTGCCCTTATGCTGATTCAGTACCATCTAACCCAGCAGGCCAAGGGCAAAGATCCATTTGAAGATGACTGCCCTGGTGCCTCCATGGGATATATGTCCCAGAGTACCCAATATGAAAAGTGTGGAGGTGGCCAAAGTTCCAAATCACTCTCAATGAAGCATCTTGAAACTCGTGGAACTGCTGGACCATCCACATCTGTAAAGGACTGTCACCAGCAAGACTCCCAGAAGCTGGATGTGTCAAACATCGTTCTGTCAATGATTCAGAAACTCCTCAATGAGAGTTCTTTCAACTGTGATGAGGGTGCGGACAGCGAGAACAAACATTCCGACCCCAAATCGGGCAAACCATCTTGTATGTCCAAAAGATCTGAAAGAGCAGAGGAACAATGCCCAGACAATCCAGAACTGGACTTTATGAGTGGGATGAAGCAAATGAACCGCCAGTTTATAGATCAGCTGGTAGAATCTGTGATGAAGCTGTGCCTGATCATGGCTAAGTATAGCAACAATGGGGCAGCGCTTGCTGAGCTGGAAGAACAAGCAGCCTTGGCAAACAACCTCAATTCTGGTGGTGCCAAAGGTGTTCATGAAGATATAATGAACTCGGACTATGAAGATGTTCCTGGGCCTGAAGTTATCGTCAACAATCAGAGCTCTACAAGTAACTTGCAGAAGCAGCTCCAGGCTGTCTTGCAGTGGATTGCAGCCTCCCAGTTTAATGTGCCCATGCTCTACTTCATGGGAGACGATGATGGACAACTGGAGAAGGTAAGCAATACATCAAGGCACAAGAAGATAGAGCTAGAAGGGGTGGAAGCACATGCACATTCTCTCTCACTCTTTCTTTCCCCACCCCTCACACACACAGTACTGCTGCATTTCCTGCATTAAATGGATTCCTGGGAAATCAAACACTTAGCCAGTCCAGGAACTTAACTCAGGCAATTCTTGCTACCCACAATCTCAAATATTTTTAGGGAGTCAGAGTAATGGCAACCCCAAACATTGACCTAACCATCTGCACAGACTAACTTAAGGGTCAATCTAGCTCCGGATGAGAAGGATTTAGTGACCACAATTGACTTCAGAGATGGGGATTTATGTCATTAGAGAGGGTTCAAGGGAAAAGGAAAGGCATATCATCAGCTTCCAGGCCTGGATCTGCGGCCCACTTTTAATCCTAGAATCATGGGTGGGAAGGGGAAATGGGGAGGAGGAAGTGTTAGTTTACTTTGTCCAGTGGGCCCTTCCTTTAAAAAGCATCAGATAACTCAAGCTGGTTCTGCTCTCTCCACAGCTCCCTGAAGTTTCAGCCAAGGCAGCAGAGAAGGGGTACAGTGTAGGAGATCTTCTTCAAGAGGTGATGAGATTTGCCAAGGAACGTCAACGGGATGAAGCCATGGGTAACATGGCTAGAAAACAACTGCTAGACTGGCTTCTCGCTAACCTGTAAGCTGAAAATCCTCCAACTCTTTTCCATCTTACTCCCCTCAGCATTCCATCCCAGCTGGAGACACCCCCACCATCAAGCCGGTGAACTGCATGATACACAATTGTATCTCCCAATACACCTGCGCAGTCGCACTACGCACATACGGGGTGCCCTTGATGGGAAAAAAAAACATGAATAAAAAAATTCAAAAAAAATCATTTTCATCATTTTCGTGATCAAATATATCTGAAGCAAGGGAGGGAGGATGGGTTCAATTTCCATGGCTGGTGATAGTGTTGGACTTGGGTCCAGATCTTATCCTGGGTTGCTTTCTGAACATAGGATGAAAGGACATAACCAAGGTATATATCTTTAAGTAATCTGGTTTGCCCAAATAATCTCAGTTCACAATCTAGAGTTTTGTCACCTGTGGCCTTGCTGTTTCTCCCAGAATTACACACCCAACTTGATAATTCCCTTTTCAATTCCAATGATACAGCTTTCTATTAAGAGTATACAGATGGGCTAGCTTAGATTATAGACAATTTGAAGAAAGTATACTACCCATGGACATTGCCTCGCCTTGCCACACACACACACACACACACACACACACACACACATGCACAGTGTTCACTGAACATGATTAAATACCACCCAGAATTACAATGGGATCTGATCTTCCCCTATGTGTGAATAAATCTTTTTAAGTAATTTTGTTCAACTGATGAAATTTCCTTAATTTCCACCAGTCTAAAAGAAAAATTTTACAAGAACATAAAGACATAGGATGATTAATTCCTTGTGAGTTCCAATGTCCCAGTGTCTAAAAATCTCCTTTGAGAGTAGCACTAAGATCTTAGATTTGTTTTATGCTTCCCTGGAGTCAATCGCGATGTAAGAATTCATTGCGGATCAGATCAAGACAGGCGTTTTTACTCTATGGTTTCTGTTAGCTAATATGCTATGTACTCTTATGACATACCTTGGTACCCTTGAGGTTCTTTGGCTTGGTAAAACGATCACAGAATGTGGTGCCCCTCTAGACTCCATAGTCAAAATTTGCCTCTTACTAATGGCATGGCCAAGGTGGTCCTCTGGACTTGAGCCTGTTTCTTCATCTGTAAAATGTATCTAAATATCACTCTCACACTGTTTAAAGGTTAAACTGGAGGAATGGGTGTGATGGTGTTTTGCACAGGTGGACTTTGTTATAAATATAAATATATGAAGGAAGTTGTACCTCTCAAAGATTGTCCTAACACAGTTGGGAGTGTTCTCTTGATTTCAGAACTCAAAGCAAGATCCTTGGAGTAGAAGACCCAGAGAGGCGCTTTTTAGAGGAGGTAAGAAGCACACAGGCAAAGTCAGCCAACTCCCCAAGATGCCTGGGAGCACTCAGAAAGAAAGGCAGGTTCCTTCAAAGCCAAATCTTTCAAACTTTCCAGCCCAGATGAAAGCTAAAGCCAACCTTTTCCAGTCTCACTCCACCCAGTGCAAAGCTTTGGAGTTGAGCCACCACAGATCCTTCTGTTCGGCCTTGAAAAAATCCTTAATAAACAATTCTCAGGCCAAGGCTGCATTTCTAATGACTCAGTCCTCCCCAAGCGCAGCTGGGTTCCATAGTAGTTTATTTCCTTGATTAACTTGGCTCTTACCTTGCTCCTGATTTTTATTATGAGATGGCCTTGGGGATTCCTTGGAACATGGAAACAGAGCAAAGGAAGTTATATGTCCTGTTAAATTAAGGGGGTGGGGCAATATTGTCTCTAGGGGTCCCTTCAATACTGACATTTGAGGATTAGAAGACCAAGTCTCTTTTCCATAATTTCTCCAGGAAACTTGAGTGGATGAGGTAAGTTCAGGGTAAGGAAACTTGATTTTTGCCAGAGCTAACTGACAAACTCCAGCAGGGAAAGGAATGCTTTGGGCTACAAGGACCCTGACAAGGGTCTGGAGGAGCTCAATAGTCCTTGGGGTTTATCCCTGGAGAGTGAGACCTTGCCTTTTGACCTCTGTAAATGAAAAGTGATCCCAGGAATCCCAATAGCAATGTGGCTATGCTCAATGCCAGTGGTTAGAAATGGACAAGGACTTATGCTGAGGCAAGAGCCCTGAATATAGTAGGAAAGGAACTATAGGAGCAGCAAGAGAGGGAAACATGATCCTTTCCTGGCAGGCAGTACAATTGGTTTGCTATCTTTTGACAGTTTCAGTCTCTTTGACGTCAGGCCTCCATTTCAGAAGAAAACTGTGAGCAGAACTTGTCTGGGAGGTTACTGAAGGCCAGAAGTAGACTGCAGTGAGGCTCAGGGACCAAAAATCTCGGCAACCACAATAAACATTTTAACACAATATTTTTAAAACCAAAATTAATGACAAAAAACCCACAATGAACAAAATTTAAAAAGGTTTGATATATCAGTAACTGTCGTGCCAGACTATAATATGGAGGACTCAGCAAAAGGAAACACTGGTGACACTGATTTTGTTGGAGATGGACAAGATCGTATTTAGAGAATGTGATGCCCTCAAAGCCTGTATCAGTACAAAAGAGAAACAGTGAAGTCCCTGCCTAGAGAACTTAGGAAGGGAACAAACAACAGTTTAGGAAAGAGGAAATAAAGTTTGAAGCAAGGAATAACAAAAAAGAGAAAGCAAAGCTTCCCTTAAGCCTAAAAATAATCAAGGGTTGGGGACTGCTAGCTGCAGTGCTTTCTCTCTTGCTGAACGTAATAATACTATATCTTTTCTGTTTTCCCCAGTAATATTATTTTTTTAGGAATTTTTGTTGTGCAATTTAATGAGCCTCATTATGACATTTCCATATATGCATATCATTTTACGTTGCTCATGTTCACTTCCCCCATTGCCCATCCCTCCCCTGATCTCCCTTTCACCAGTGGTCCCTCTCCTATTTGCGTGTCGTGTGTGTGTGTGTGTGTGTGTGTGTGTGTGTGTGTGTGTGTGTGAATGTATGTATGTGTGTACATCCAGATTTTGCCTTAAGGGAAAAATATATGATATTTCCTTTCCTTTCTCCCGTTACACTTTCTTCTTGCCCCCTCCCCCTTTTCTTCAAGAGTATATCTTTTCTAACAAAAGCTCTTAGTAGATAAATTCTGGTTAAAAACAAGAACCCCTGGGCCCACCAGTGCACACATGTAATCAGCAACTCAGAAGTCTGAGGCAGGAGAAGCATGAGTTGCAGCCTGTGCAACTTTGTGAGACCTTGTCTCAAAATAAAAACCAAAAAAGGGCTATAGTGCAGCTCAACAGTGGAGCACTTGTCTGGCATGTGCAAGGCCCTAGGTTCAACCCTCAGTACTGAAACAAAACAAAACAAAAAACAGGAACCATGCAAAATTTCCTGTTATAATTCTACCTTAAAATAGTTCTAATAATGAGAAAAGAAAAGTAAAAGAAAAAAGAGGTAAAAATAAAAATGCCATTTTTGCAAATTATGTATTTGTACATCAATAAAAGTCAAATCCCAAACACCAGAGATAATGAGTTTTGCGAAGGGACGTGATAGAAGATATTGGTGAGCTACAAGAATTTACCATCAGCTGAAACAATCCCAGCTGCTTTCTCTCCAGTGATTCAGATACATGCAAAAAACTTGGCAGTTCCCCCACATTAAAGTCTCTGTGGGGTCAGAACATAAAATAAATCTAAAAGAATCTATTGAATTCTCATATCCTAGAGCCACTCAGCCAGAAAGAGGTGTATCTGTTTTCACTATTGTGAACATGCAAAAAAACCCCATGTTTTTGCTATTGTAAATAGACTCCCCTCATTTTTGAAAGAGGAGTACCAGTCAATACCACTATGTACTTTAATTCTTCCAAAAACATCTTGTGAGATGGTTTCTAATTAGCTGCTTTTTTAAGGACAAGAAATTAGAAGAGTGGGTTTAAATGACTCTCACGGCATGGGTTTAAATGACCAGCAAGAGGGAGCTGTGATTCAAATCCAGGTTTACCTCATGTCAAATACTACACTCTTACAATTCTACGACATTATCTCCCTATTAATCCATATCCATACTTTTTAAAGAATAAAACTATAAAAGATGAATGAGAAAAATAAAACATATAAGTTGGAAAACAGACCATGCTCCTTACTGGTAAAATGAAATTAAGCAAAACAACACTCTAATTCAACAGAAAGTCCTCATATAATGTCAATTTATGTCTTTATAGGATAGTGTCAAAGAAAATCCCCCAAGATATTTATTAATTGCAAAGGGGAAATAGTACCTTTAAAATGGAGAGACCCTTAAGTCACATCTTCACTAGATGATCAAGTTAACATCATCAGTAAAGACATATTGACAACATGTTTTCCAGTATAATATGATAAAAAGGGCATATCACCTAAGTATGTGTCTTGTCAAAAAACTATAACCCTAATCTAACCATGAATAAACCTGAGACTTACCCAAATTTCAGAATATTCTATACAATGCCTAGACAGACTTCACTTCAAAGGGTATAAGGGTACATTTTTAGAGTGATAGAAATGTTGTATATATCTTGATAAAGGAGGTGTCTACCACAGGTGTGTATAATTCTCAAGACTCAGCAACCTTAAAATTAGTGAATTTTATTTTATCTAAATTATATCTCAATAAAGTTGGTTTAAAGTATGTTTAGGGCCAGGAGTGTAGCTCAGTGATAGAGTATATTTAGGTTGCATGAGGCCCTAGGTTCAATCTGCAGTGCACGCACACACACACACACACACACACACACACACACACACACACACACACAATGTGTTTAAGCTTAATAAACACCTAAAGAGGAAAAGTCTTCTTCCACTATTCACAGGTTTCTTTGCTCTCCTACCTTTTTCCAGAAAATCTTTGATTTCACATCTTTCTGCCTTGGACCTCTGAGCCACCATTACCTCATAGCCCTGTATCTTTCTCTTTCCACTTGTCTCAGGTGGCCCAGATTATGACATTGAATGCCCCCTCTTTATGAGAACTTCTCTCCCAGATCCCAGCTACATATCCAAGGTGAGAAGGACTCCAGCTCAACTCCTTCTTGTCACGAAAGTCACCTCCTCAGAAAAGCCTTCCTTTTCTGCCTTATCACTCATAGTTATTTTTAATCACCCTGTTTTATTTTTATCATACTAACTGATATATCCTATTTATTGTTACTTATCTGCTTATTGCCCTCTCTGACTAGAATGATAGCTTCAGAAGCACAGGACCTGACTATCTTGCCCACTATTGTACTCTCGGCGCCCAGCTCAGGGCCTAGCACATAGTAGCTATTCAATAAATGTTAATTGAATAAATAATGATCAACCTATTTCAATATTTCCCCATGGGAAAAATAACATTGAACAGAGAATCAGAAAAGTTGTCATTAACATTGGCCTGGGATTAGTTTCCCTACCAGGAAAAGTGGGACACTAATCAATATCTGTGATTAGCTACCTCTCTGGAAATGTTATACAGATTAAAAGAGGCAATTGTGGTGAAAATGTTTGAAAATAATGCCTAAATGTGCCCATTAAATACAGACTACTACTACTACTTCTAATATTAATACTACTACTAATAATAATCAGAGAGTTTGCCATGAGCCAGGCATTCTACATGCTTTCCACTATGATATCATTTAATCATCCTAACAACACCATGAAGTAGGTACTATCACTATCCTGTTTTGCAGATGAGGTAACTGAGGCCCAGAAAGGCTGATTACTTGCCCATGTTAACACATCTAGGGAGTGATAGAGCTGAAATTAAAAAATACAGATAGGCTCCAAAGCTTCCAATGTCTACTGCTTTATAGTCCTCTAAGACTTTGTCTACAATGTTCTATGTCAGGATAACTACTGACATACTACACATAACACTGGCAGAATAGAGTAGACACGTCTAAGAGGAGATGGGAACCTCCAAGCAGAGTGGATGGTTGGCTGGAAGAAATCTAGCCTGGTGGACAGGCATGGGTTTTCAAGGGCTATTGTAGGCATAGGCTGTGGCCCAAAGGAAGGTTGAAAGCTACCCCAAGGCAGCAGGCATCCCCCCATAAAGCAGACAGAGTTGTTGGGACTCACAGGGCAGCCATATCTCCATGTGCAAGCAGAGGTCATGTTTAAAATGCAGCCTCATGGAACAAACGGGGAGTCTACATTTACTCTCAAGGTTCAGGACTGCTTACTGGGGAGGAAGAGGACCCAAAATGAAAGATCAGCTAAAGATAGGGTAACATACATATACATTGATGGGGCACAAGGGCAGTATCCAACCATTGTACCCAGGAGCCAGAATGTGTGAGATGGTGGGGAAGGAGAGCAACTAAGTAGTACAAAAGTATTTCAACACATTTTAACAGCTACTAGGGAGATGTCTATGCCAAAAGTTTGAATGCCAACCCTTGGTTGGAAATTCTTTATTATCTCCTATCTGTCCCAAACATTGGGGCCTGGCAAAGAATTGAATTCAGAGTAATAGTTGAAATGAACCTGAGTGAGGAAAAGCTGGAAGGGAGGGAACCTGTAAGGTGCTCCTTCTGGCTCTCATAGCTCTATCCTTGTTTGATTCCACTGTCTTAGAGATTCCTTGTTTTATGCTTACCTTTCCCCTGGACTGTAAATAGCTGGTAATAAAAGGCTCCCCTCTGCCAGGCAGCCTGCCAGTCAATATTAAGTAACAACAATCAGGTCTTATGTGTTGACTTTACTACAGGCCCTATGCTGGGCTCTTTTCACAGATTCTCTCATCCTTACAGCATCCCTGTTGCCCCCCCCCACACACACACACACTTCCTGGTGCTACTAGGGGCTTGAATCCTGGGCCTTGTGCATCCTACACAAGCACTCCACTCTTAAGCTGCACCTCTGACCCCCTTTTACTTTTTATTTTGAGACAAGTTGTCCCTAACTTGCACAGGCTGCCTCTGGCCTCAAACTTGCGATCCTCTTGCCTCAGCCTCCCAAGTCACTGGGATTACAGGCATGCACCACCACACTTGGCTGGATAGCTCACACTTATCTAGAATTAAACCAAGAAAAGGATTCTAAAGTTTGTACTCTTTTGTAATTCCCACACCTAACTTAAGTGGTTGGTGGCCACTCATATATGTGCAAAAGTTCAGAGGTGCATGTGCAAGGCTTGTTTAGGAACTAGGGAGACATAGGGCAGCTGGAGTTGTGGGGAAAGTGAGGAGTGGTAAAGCTAGGAGAGTCAGGTGACATCACATTACAGAAGGCATTCTATATCCTGTTGATCCCTAAGGTCTAGGAGAAACCATTTGAAGGGTTTGAACCCCACAGTTTCAGAGTTAGAGTTCTGTTATGCCTACTCACTCTGCTGTGAAAGGGAAGGATTGAGGGGAGCAGTGTGCTGCTTAACTGCTCTTTGTTTATTTCTGTTTATTTTTCTTCCTTTCTTTTTTCCTTTTTAAAATGAATGCCAGCTTCACTGGACTTACTGAAAGTTGAAAGGATTTCTCCACACTTGCCAATAAACACTGCTAATGAGGCAGGAGGGCAAGGTGAAAGAAATGTGCCCCTTGTGACTGGCTGGAAAACCCCAGCTGTGATAGGCACAATTGGTAAAGCAGAATATGACAAGTTTTCACTTTCCTTCCCCCAGACTGCACTTTGTGTCCTACCCACTCTCACTCCCACCAGATGACAGGAACAGTACACTCCAGACTCCAAACTCTCCCTGACTCCAGATGACAAATGGATGTATTTTCTCTGACCCTGAAGTGGTTCCACACAACACCTCCCTGAAACTATAAATCCTGTCCCTGAACTCGACAGGAAGGGGAAAGCCAAAGCAAACACCTTGACCTGCTAACCTTCCTCCAGGGGGCTTTGATAGCATCTGGATCACAGATACCTTGCTTTTGGAAATAGAATTTCTCCTGTCAGAGATTTCAGGTGTCTTTGTCAGCCAGCCCCATAGCACAGACTATCTGCTAGTGGGAAGAGGGTACTTTCCAGGAAAATCTCTGGCACCAAAAGATGCACTTCTGAACCAGCAGAGCAACTTAGTTCTCATCCCCATATAACCTCTAAACAGGCACAGCTAGAGTAACCTATCATCTTTCTCCATTCTCTTTTGACTCTACTCCTGGGGTTTCCTTCCTACTTCTCTGGCCCTTCTTTTTTTCTCAATCTCTTTCACAGAATTCTCTTTCTCTGCCCATCTAATAAATATTGGAATGCCCCAAGATCTGGCTTCAGCTCTCTGCTCTTCTCAACACCCACACTCCCTAGCTGCACCCACTTTACAGAAGGTTCTGAGCAGGCCCAGCAGGAATATTACCAAAGAGAACTAGTGCCAGAGTTTGGGTGGCAAGAACCAGAGGAGGCAGAGGAGGGTGTGAAATGATGTTTTACCCAGTTATGCTTCCTTGTGATAGTCCTGAAAATTTTTAATGCAGTTTTCTAGCCTACCTCACCCCCAGGGAAACTCAATTCCTTACTTTGGGTCTGCAACACCAGCATCTATATTTTGATCAGTTATCTCTAAGTAATGTTCCATTATTCCTGCTTATTTTGAAGAAATTAAAACCTTCACAAAAATTATAAAATGAATACTCATAGCCTTCATCCAGCTTCACTATTAATATTTTGCATCTTGCTTTATTTGTCTACCTAGCACACAACTAACTAAAATTATGTATATAGATAATTATTATATAAAATAATACTTTGCCGAGCCATTTGAAAATTAGTGCAGACATCATCAGGGTCAACCCTAAGTCGATCAGTGTGTATCTCCTAGAAACAAGGATATTTTTCCACATACAATTCATATGCAATTTTCCTCAAATATCCACAAAATGGCCTCTATAGTTGTTCTCCCACACCCCATCCAAAATCCATGTACTGCATTTAGTTATCATGTCCCTTTACTCTTCTTTAATCTAGAATTTCCCTACTCTTTTTTCTGATCTTTCATAATGTTGACAGTTTTTTTATTGGAAATTTTTAATGTACACCTTAATGTGATTCATTCTGACATGCTTTTCATTGTGACATTTCCATATATGCATTTTGTTGTACATTATTCACATAGGTTCCCCCTTACCTTCTTGTATGCTTCCTCCCCATCCCACCACCCCCATCAAAGACTTCTCTGCCATTTACTTTTCTTTTTATGGTAATATTTTTCTATATATCTTTGGGTTCCAGTTCTGTTTAAGATAGAAACTTTTTCTGTAGTGAACTTTCTTTTTACCTTGTCAGAACTATTACATGTATTTTCTAGATCATCTATAATAATACCACTCTTAGCTTTTTTCTTTTATTATGATCTGTCCTTTGTATAGGATTTTTTCCATCTTATAATTTTGATTCAGCTCCCACATATGTGTGAGAACATGTGGTATTTCTCTTTCTGAGCTTGTGTTGGTTCACTTAAAATAATTTTCTCCAGTTCCATCCATTTTGCTGTGAATGGCCTTATTTCATTTTTTTTATGGCTGAGTAGCATTCCATTGTGTATATATACCATAGTTTTTTTTATCCATTCTTCTGTTGAAGGGCACTTTGGTTGATTCCATATCCTTGCTATTATGAAAAGTGCTGCATTGAACATGGAGATGCAGGTGTCTCTGTGGTATGATGACACATCTCCCTTTGGGTAAATTCCCAATAGTGTTATAGCTGAGTCATACAGTAGATCTATTTTTAGTTTTTTAAAATACCTCCATATTGATTTCCACAGTGGCTAGACCAATTTACAGCTCCACCAACAATGTAAGAGTGTTTGTTCCCTTTTCCCTGCAACCTCACCAGCATTTGTTGTTATTTGTTTTATTGAGCTTGGCCATTCTTACTGGTATAAGGTAAAATCTCAGAGTTGTTTTAATTTGCATTTCCCTAATGGCTAGGGATATTGAGCATTTTTTTCATGTGTTTCATGGCTTTACAGACCTCTTCATTTGAGAACTATCTACTCAGTTCCTTTGCCCATTTGTGGATTGGGTTATTTGTTTTCTTGGGAGTTTTTTTTTTCTTGAGTTCTTTATAAATTCTAGTAATTAGACCTTTGTCTGATGTATAGGATATGAAGATTTTTTTCCCATTCAGTGGGGGTTTCCTTGACTCTGTTAATTGTTTCTTTTGCTGTACAGAAGCTTTTCAATTTCATGTAATCCCATTTATCTATTCTTGTTGCAATTTCTTGAGCAATCGGACTCTTATTAAGGAAATACTTTCCTATGCCTATATAATGGAGTGTATTGTCTATCTTGTCTTCTATAAGTTTTAAAGTTTCTGCTTTTATGTTGAGATCTTTTATCCATTTATGTTGACAGTTATTGTCAAGAGCAATAGTTTTGCAGAATGTCTGAGAGACTTTGATCCACAGCCAAGGTTGAGAATGGTTTAAAAGTATAGTTTGCAGAGGTCATGACCAGTAAATGACATGAAAGCCAAAGTGGAGATGGAACCATTAATTAGGAACTCTGTGAAAGCTGGAATGTGATCAGGAGTGAAGTGAGGATGAGTGGCGGCTGCATGAGTTGGATGGCTTAAAAATGTAATGTCAGTATGTTCAAACTCCTCTCTTCACTTTAAGATATAAGTGCATTGCTAACTATATTTACCCTACTGTGCTGTAGAACACTCCTTAGTTGATTATTACCCAATATATACATGAATCAAAACACCACCTTGTACCTTATAGATATGTACAACTATTATATGTCCATCAAAAATAAAATAAAATTAATAAAAGTATGGTCATAGAAGCTATTCTTCCTATGGCTACAAGTACCTAAATATACCCAGCAGTGATTCACAGGGTGATATCTTCAGTGTTTCACCCATCTCTTGCACCCCAGGTCCTTGCTTTGAACACCTATTGGACATACACATTTACCCAGCATACACTATGTGTCAGGCACTGTCCTAAGCAAATTACACGTATTACCTAATTTAATTTCACTACAACAAACCCTCTAGAGGCAGGAACTATGATTGTTCTTGTTTGATGGGTGAGGAGACTGAAGAACAGAGGGGAAATAACTTGTTTGAGGTCACACAGTAAGTGGTGGTACCAGAATTTGAACCCAGGTAGCCTCAAAAGTGAAGCTATGGAGACTATATTTACACCATTTTATTCTGTATTGTTCTCTAAAATTGGCTTTTCTTCCTTTGGTTTATTTCTATGAATTTTAACACATGTATAGATTCATGCAACTATCATCACTCCAAAAAAACTCTTGCTGCTACTGCCCTGCCCTACATCTATGGAGAATGTTTTGTTTTTTTTTTTTTTTTCTTCTTCTTCCCTTGTAAGCCTGTCTTTCCAATGGCAGTTCTGTTTTTAAAAATTTTACAGAGCTAATTGAGTCTTTCTCACATCACCAACCAGTGTTCAGTTGAGTCCACGAGGAGGGCAGTCTAGGCCGGTTCTCAGCATCTTGGTTCCATGAGGAGGAGGACGGTTTAGCTTGGTTCTAAGAGTCCTGGGTCCTGGGGAAGGACCATTTAGTTCAGTTCTGGGCGTCTTTGTTATGCTAATTAAGATAATAAAACCTATACTGAGGTCAAAGGTAAACCCTACAGTTCATAAGCAGCTTTATGGGGCCTGCTTCCCTGAGCTTATCCCCCACACCCTGCTGTGTATCTTCCCAGTACTTTTCCATTCCAAGGCCTCCCATTTTTGGTAATCTAGACCAGAATTTCCAATATCCAAGATTGTGCTGCATCTAGGTCATGTGGGAGAGGATAGATTGGTAGTGGGAGGAGACAGAAATCTAAAAAGTCTATGTGTTTTGGCCCATCCCTCATACAGCTGCAACTCCATTGAACAGAAAAGAAGGTTCTTCAAAATGTTACTGCAATTTCCCGTTCCTGGTTTCTGTTTGCCACTGCTACACCATCCCAACTAGGGGACTGACAGTGACTGGAGCACAAGAGGATAACAGGGAAAAAAGAGAGGGGAAAAAAGCACCCACCACATTTCCTCTACACTCCTTTTCCATTCCTAGATCCAGAACTAGAGGGTTTCTGCTGGATCACTGTCTGTACCACAGTGCTCACTTCCGTATCCAGGTTGTGTTAATTTCCTGCCAGGAGATGCCTAAAGAGCAAAAGTAGCAAACTCACCACCAGTTTGATGGTTCCCTCTTTTTTCTTTCTTTAAATTTATTTTTAATTAATTAATTAATTTTTGTGGTACTGAAGACCTAAAGTCAGGATCTCCAGCATGCTTTGCAAGTGCTCTACCTCTGCGCTGCACTCCCTACCACCCCTTTTTATTTTTATTTTTATTTATTTTGAGACAGAATCTCACTAAGTTATGTAAGCTGCCTCTAGTCTTTAACTTGTGGTGTTCTTTTCTATACCTCTCAAGTGGCTGGGATTACAGGCATGAGCCACTGCACTTGGCCAATTTATTTTTTATTTTGAGACAGGAGCTCGCTAAATTGCACAGGCTGCTCCTGGGATTCGAATTCGAGATCCTCTTGCCTCAGCCTTTGTAGTTGCTTGGATTACAGACATGCACCACTGCACCTGGTTTAGTGGTACCGTAAATTCTAGTATCTTTCTCTGATCTACCTGCTGATACTTTTCAGAGATCTCAAATAGTTGCTCATTCATTTTCTACAAATTGTGTAGTCAAATTCTGTTATATCCAGAATAAAAACTCAGCTCTTATTTTTAAGCTCCATAATACTGTGCCTCTCCACATAAATGTCCCTTAGTAGTCACCATGCACTTATTACATCCTATATTAGTCAGAGTTCTCTAAAAGAACAGGAAATATATATATATATAATATATATAATATATAAAATAAAATACAAATAATAAAATATATAATAAAATATATAATAAAATAAAAATATAAATAATAATAAAATAAAATAATATAAAATATAAAATTATATATGTGTGTATATATATATATATATATATATATATATATATATATATAATTTATTGGATTGACTTACGCAATTGGAGACTGGATAGTCCAACAATGGCCATCTGCATGCTGGAGAACCAGAGAATCTGAAACCTACACAGTCAAAAAAACTGGAAGCCTGAGAATAAGGGAGACCAACAACAGTCTCAGTTCTTGGCTATAGGACTGAAAGCTCCCTGGAGAGTCACTAATGTGAGTCCACATTGAAAGGCTGAAGAAGCTAGAGTATGAAGTCCACATGAGATGGCAGCAGCCATAGATACACTCACTCAGGAAGAATGGAATTTGCACTTGGTAGCTGGTTTTCTCCTCTTCTACTTTTATAACATCTGGCCCCCAACCTGTTGGATGGCACCACCCACATTTGAGGTGGGTTTTCCCTATCAGTTGCTCTCCCATATATCAGTCCTCTTGGGAAACATCCTCAAAGACACACCCAGAAGTGTGTTTTACTAACCATCTAGTTGTGTTGTTGTTAGGTGCCTTCGAATCAGGTCCAACTCATACTGACTCTATGTACAACAGAAACAAACACTCCCCGACTCTGTGCCAAGCACACAATCTTTTGTATGTTCAACCCCATTGTTGCAGCCACTGTGTCAATCCATCTAGTTGAGGGTCTTCCTTGTTTTTGTTGACCTGCCACTCTCCCAAAAATGATATCCTAATCCAGGGAATTGGTCCCTCTTGAAAACATGTCCAAAACACGTAAGATGCAGTCTAGCCATCTTTGCTTGAAAGGAGCATTCTAGTTACACTTACTTCTTCTAGGATTGATCTGTTGATTCTTTTGCCAGTCCATGGTACATTCAATATGCATCTCCAGCACCATAATTCAAAAGCATCAATTCTTCTCCTGTCTCCCTTATTCAACATCCAACTTTCACAACCATATGATACAACTGAAAATACCATGACATGAGTCAGGTATGCCTCCTTCAATGTGATATCTTTACTTTCCAACACTTTAAAGTGGTCATTTGCAACTGTTTTTCCCAGTGCATTGTGTCTTTTGATTTTTTGACTGCTGCTTCCATGGGTGTTGATTATAGAACTGAGTAAAGCAAAATCTTGGACAACCTCAATCTTTTCTCTGTTTATCCTGAAGCTGCATACTCTCCCAGTTGTAAGGATGTTTGCTTTCTTGATGTTGAGGCACAATCCATACTGAAAGCCATGTTCTTTGATCTTTATCAGTAAATGCTTGAAATCCTCTTCACTTTCAGCAAGCAAAGTTGTGTCAAATGCATAATGCAGGTGGTTAATGAGTCTTCCTCTGATCCTGATGCCATAAAGTCTAGCTTCTCGGATTATTTGCTCAACATAGACGTTGAAGAGATACAGTGAAAGGATACATCCCTGATGCACACTTCCTGATGTTTTACACCAGGTAGTGTTTCCTTGTTGTTTAAACGACTGCCTCCTGGTCCATGTACAGATCACTCATGAGTACAATTAGGTGCTCTAGTATTCTCATTCTTCAGTGTTACCCATAATTTGTTATGAGCCACACAGTCAAATGCCTTTGCAGAGTCAATAAAACATAGACATCTTTCTGCTATTCTTTGCTTTCAGCTAATATCAATCTGACATCAGCAGTGATGTCCCCACTCCCACACCCTCCTTTGAACCTGGCTTGGTTTCCAACAGTTTGCTGTCTATATACTACTGTAGTCACTTATAAACTAATCACCTGAGCATCTCTCAATCCGGTCAAGTTGAAAATCAAGATTAAGCATCAGGCAGGCACGGTGGTGCACACCTGTAATCCTAGCAACTCAGGAAGTGGAGACAGGAGGATCACAAGTTCAAAGCCAGAGGCAGCCTACATAATTTAGTGAGACCCTGCCTCAAAATTAAAAGTAACAAATGGGCTGGGAGTGCAGTCCAGTGGTAAAGAACTTGCAAGGTATGTGCAAGGGCCTGGGTTCAACTTCCAAGTCCCACAAAAACAACAAAGAAATATTAACCATCACTTGTGTCAATCACATTCATTACCTATTCACCTACTATTACCTCCTTCCAATGTTCTCCATCTCAACCAGTCCCACCATCATTTACCCAGTTGACCAAGTTGGAATCCTGGGCACTCTTTTGGATTCCTCTTTCTTTCTGTTGTCCACATCCAGCCATTTATTTAGTCTGTGCCTCCCTTCCTTCTTTCTATCTAAAACCATCTAGGCCTTTATTCTTTCTTACTTCTATTATTGTTAAACCAAGATAATTAGTGTAACTTAACTAGCTAATATTTTTGTTTTCTTTTATCAACTTTCTACTTTTAAACTTTTATTGGTTATTTACAGAAAAATTCACTAAGTTATGAGCTAGATATATTATCAATACATTTTCACAAACTGAACCTATGTATGATCAAGAAACAGAACGTTCTCAGCCTCCAAAATTCCCTCTGTGTTTTCTCTCAAACACCACCTCATCCCTTCTCTCTATAGATGACTACAACACTAACTCTCAAACAGCTTAGTTCTGCCATTTAAAAAGAATATATATAAAGAGCTGAATATGTTAACACATGCCTGTAATCCCAGCACTTAGGAAGCCAAGGCAGGAGGATCATGAGTTTGAGGCCAGCCTGGGCTTACATAATGAGACCCTATCTCAACAACAACAACAACAACAACAACAACAACATAAAATATTTATATTTACAGAGAATCATACTATGTGATTTTTGGTGTCTAGTTTCCTTAGGTCAGCATTGTGTTTGTGTGAGATCCAACCACATTGTTGCATAATGTCTTATTCTCACAGCTGCATGACATTCCAATGTATCATATACCATCCATCTTAAAGCTGGGTCATTTCCATTCTGGACCTGTTAGAATAATGTTGCTATAAATGCTCCTATACATATCTTCTAGTGGTCATAAATACTCATGTATATGGAGTATATGTTTACAGACAATATTTCTGATATGCACATGTTCAACTTTAACATAGATACTGCCAAACTCTACCAAAGCAGTTGTACTAATTTACTCTTCCACCAGTGATATAAGAATCCCTATTGCTATATAGTTGTATAATATATTAACAGATTAATACATTCAGGTATTTTTTTCTCCTTGTGCATTCCTCCCTTTTTCCTCTTCCATCAAGCAGGTAACTGGTTCTGGCCCTCATGACTCCCAGGACGTTTGTAGCAGAAAATTGACATTTCCTATGATACTTTCTGACTTTTATTCACAAATACCTTGAGCCCCAGAGGGAGGAAAATTTGCTAGTAAAGGAAAATATCTAGGAAGATTGAAAAAGAGATTTCCCTGATATAATGGGAGAGGAGAAAGTTCCAGAATGGCAGATCCTAGCTAGCCTGGTTTCTGGAAAGTGTTCAGGTAAGGCAGCATGACCCCATAGAGAAACGGTGAAGTGGGGAATCTAGATAATAATAAGGAAAATTTGAAAAAATCATCAGAGTTCTGCCAGCCCTGCAGGCCCTGCACAGGGCCCAGTGAACATCTCAGCACTAGCCAGTGTGAGCGGATGACTTGATGACCAGAGGGACATACTATATTGCATGTTATATCCCAGAATTCGGGTACACCTCTGTGAGGGGTCATAAGAATAACTGAGATTTCTTTTCCATCAAAATTGAAGGAAGTGGGAGTCAAAAATGGAATGTACTCTAATTTCTCAAGAGATGTTATGTTTCTCATCTGACTTATGGACTGAGATTTGTACCTGCTACACTGTTTTGATGTTCCTCAGAACTAGTACTAGAACATATTTGTGAAAATTAGAAAAAAAAATTTAAAAGACACTGCCTCTGGGCTGATCAATTAGGGAAAATCTTATCTTTCTCTGAGCTAGCAATGTTGTGCTAGGATATTTGGCTGAATAAGTAGAATGTGGGCTGATTTTCAGCCCTTGTACCACACACAACCTGAACAAATACACATAGCAACGCTGAGTGGCTGGCTCCTGTCCCAATCCACCCTTCCCATTGCCACCAGGGTTCTGGTTCTGAAACACACATCATACCATGGCACACCCCTGCTTAAAACCTTTCAATGGCTTCCAATTGCTTAGGTCGACATTTCATAAATATATTAGTCCCTAGTCACATGTGGGGTGAGGGTGGGGTATAGGGGCTAGGGTTTAGCTCAGTTGGTAGAGTGCTGCTCTATGCTCTCTGAGGCCCTGGGTTTGATCCCCAGTACCACAAAAATGGGAGAAAGACGTGGCAGCCTTCTGCCAAAGCAATCCCCCCCAATAAAAATCAGCCACTGAGAACACTATGAATAGCAGAGAAGCACTGGCATAGTGCCAAGCATAGCATGGTATTAGGGAGTGTTTCGTCCTATTGTAGAGAGGGCTGCTATAAGTCAGACCCGACTCAACAGCACCTAACAACAACAGTCACATGTGGCTTTTAAGCATTTGAAATGTGACGAGTCCAGATTAAGGTTTGCTGTCATTGTAAATACACCCTAGATTTCAGTGACTTAGTATCCAAAAAAGAATGTAAAGTGTCATTGATAATTATCTATATTGATTACATGTCAAAGGGATAATATTTTGGATATAGTAAAAGTGATTTTACATTTTTTTGGTTCTATAGATGGAAACCAGGGCATTAACACATGCTAAACATGTGCTCTACCACTGAACTACATTCTTAGCCTCCTGTGGGTTTTTGATTTTTTTTAGTATGGCTACTATATATTAATATATATTAATATACTATCATTAATATATTACTATATTATACTATAATATACTATATTAATATATTATATATTAATATATAATATATTATAATATATTATATATATTAATATACTATATATATATTTCCAGTACTAGGGGTTGAATCCAAGGTCTTGCACATACTTTGCAAGCACTCTATCACTAAGCTGCACCCCAGCCCTATTTTATTTTTTATCTTGAGGCAATGTCTCACTAAGTTATACAGGCTGCCTCTGGCCTCGAACCTACAATCCTTCTGCCTTCACCTCCCAGGTTGCTGGGATTACAGGCATACACTACTGCACCTGGCAAGAATTTTAAATTGCATATATGGTTCATATTATATTCTTAATAAATGGTGGTGGTCTAGATAAAATTCAAAATCCTGACTTTGATACTAAAGCATATTATATCCTGATTTTTCCCTTTTATTATGATTTTTTAGTAGTTATTTTTTAGTTAGTGTACTATTTGGTGGGTTTCCATATGACATTTTCATACATTCATATAATTGTACATTGCTCATGTTCACCCCTCTCATATGCCCCTCCTGCTGCTGGTCCTCTTCCTAACCACCAACAATCCCACTTCTGCTTGCATGTCTTGTATGTGTGTGTATATATATGTGTGTGTGTGTATATATATATATATATATATATATATATACATACATATATTTGTTCATCGAGTCAGGTCCAACTCAGCCACCCTCATAGGGTTTTCAATGGCTGATTTTTTCAGGATTGCTTCGGGAGTGGATTGCCACATTCTTTTCCCATTTTTGCGGTGCTGAGGATGGAACCTGGGTCCTCAGAAACTGCAGAGCAGCGCTCTCCCAACTGAGATATACCCCAGCCCATATATATACACACACAAACCTAGATTCTGTCTTTGACAGAAAACGTGATATTTGTCTTTCTTTCCTCCATTACTCTTTCCTATGCCCCTCCGTTCTCTTTAATCTCCTTTTCCCCCGAAATAGTGCCCCTTCTACTTTCATGGCATATATATTAAAATTTTAATATATATTAAAATCTAGCACCCATATATAAGAGAAAACCTGATCTTTGTATGTCTAGGGCTGGCTTATTGCACTTGAAATGGTGATCTCTAGTTCCATCCATTTTCCTGCAAATGATATAGTTTCATTCTTCTTTGGCTGAGTAAATCTCCATTGTGTATATATACCACATTTTCTAACTCCATTGTGTATATATACCACATTTTCTTTATTCATTCATCTGTTGAGGGAATCCAGGTTGATTTCATACCTAGGCTATTATGAATAATGTCATAATAAATGTGGAGATTTTTCCTTCTTTACAGGCTTGTCTCCCCTCCTATCTTCCTCCCTTTTCCCAACTCCTCCAACACATACATATGCACACTCATTCATCTGGCATTACAGCCCCCTCTAAAACCCTTATCATTTCCTTTCACACCTATTACTTTTGCACAAGCTTTTTCATTTGCCTCAAATGTGCTTGTTTCCCTTGGGTCTCAGGTTCCTTGTGGGTCAAATTAAGAGAGAGCAACAGATCTCTAACACTCCTCCCAGCCCTGTGGTTCTGTAATTTGGCCTCAACAAAGTACACAGTGGCCTGTATAATCCAAGGTATTTTGCATTTGCATTTGATGGGAGAAAGTAATGAGACTGTGCACTGGTGTCCTGCTGTGTGTTGGCCTCTGTTCCCTTTGCTTTCCATACCATACAATTTCATTAGCAATCCTATGAGGTGGATACCATCACTATTCTTGTTTCATGGAGGGAGAAACCCAGGACCAAGGGGTTTAAATGATTTGCCAAGGTTACTAGAGACTTCAAAGCTTATTCTGTTATCACTATGCCATGTTCAAAAAGCTGGGACTTGATAGCATTTTCTAGTGAAGGAATCCATCTACATAGAAAAAGGATAATTCAGGAAAAGATGTCAAGCTACCCAAACCTCTTGTCTTGTTCTTGTTCTTTCAACCTCCCACTGGTAGACAGATATCTGTTTCTCCCTATGTCATTGTCTGAATTTTCAGGTTTCTGTTCCCATAAAAGTTCAATCATGGGGGCTTAGCCTGCAATGCTGCCTGTGGACACCTTTGAATGTTTCCAGGGGCATTTGCTCAGCAGTCTCCAGAGTCCAAAGGGTGTGGTCAGAGAGGATTCGCAATATCCCCAAGTCCCCCCTCTTCAGGTTTAGAAATTTCTTTCTGTTCTTTGGAATTAGGTTACCTCACCAAAATAACTAAATTTGTCTAATCACTCTACCAGTCATAGGTAAACACGGGGAATATATATAAGTAAAAGAGCAGAAGCACCTCCATGCTAATTAGGTCTCTCCTCAACACACTCACACTCTCTCTCACACACACTCACACCTTTTACAGAAAATTCATTCTATAAACAACGTAATAGCAGCATCAAAGAGTTGTGAGGGAAATCATTTTAGGTAGTTGTTATGGTTTGAATATAAAATGTCCGTCACAGACTCATGTGTGGGAATCATGGTCCCTAGCTATGGGTTCTATTTTGAGAAGTGGTGGAAACTTTAGGAGATGGGGCCTAGCTGGAGGAAGTAGGTCACTGGGGTGTACCTTTGAAGGGTATCTTGTCCACAGCCCCCTCCCCTACCCCTTCCTGGCCACTATGAGGTAAGCAACTCTGCTTCACTGTGACCTCTCCACCATGGTCTGCCTTACACAGTCCTACAGTAATGGGGCCAAGTGGCCATGGACTGAACCCATGAACCAAAATAAAGCTTTCCTCCTTCTAAATTGTTTCTCTCAGGTATTTGTCAAGCAACAAAATGTCTGACTAACAGTGATTTCATAGAAAGGCTGTGGAACCTGTCAGATGTGGATACCACTCCTGATTTTGCTACTGCTCTAAGTCATTTTCTAGGGGACTCATGCAGCCTTCTGATGAACTGTAAAGCCCTCTCCATCCCATCAATTCCTCAGTATGTCTCTGACCATCTAGTCCTGTGATTTGGATTCTTCCACAAACTCAGGCATTCAGCTTGCTTTTCTCCCCTTCAGGAGCTGTCAGCCGTCCCTCTGCCTCAGGCTTCAGCTTTTTTAAACCTGATTGAGGTGTGGAACCCAGGCCCACAGGTCCCCCTTCTTTGCTGCCCCCAATAGCAAGCAGCCAAGGCCTGGCACATTAGAAATTCTTACTAATTTAGTACTTTTCATAATTTTCATTCAAGGGGTTTAATATTAGCCTCTTCAGGGAAACAGAGAGAGATTACCAAAAATTGCTAACAGTAGAATACTGACAAAAATTTCTAGAATATTGGAAAGTTGTCAATGTCATGTTTATACCTTAAATTATACAATAACTAAATAAATAGACACATGTTTTAAAACAGAAAGCTCCTGGGCTGGGGATGTAGCTAAGTGATAGAGGTCCTAACCTGCACAAGGCCTTGGATTCCATCCCTAGCAGCGGAGGAAGGAAGGAAGGAAGGAAAGAAGAAAGAAAGAAAGAAAGAAAGAAAGAAAGAAAGAAAGAAAGAAGAGAAGAGAAGAGAAGAGAAGAGAAGAAAAAGAAAAAAAAAAGAAAAAAGAAAATTTCTCCAAGTCCCTATCCCCCATCCCTGTTGTTTTATCCCCAGGTCTTTTGATAGATGCTATCTGGAAGCTCCAGAAGGCTTCTGTTTGGTTTTCTCTCTTGAAACGGAGCTCATTAATCCTTTTACTTGTTACTGAGCAGCTGTGTAACCTTAAGCAGGTCACTTAACATTAGACTTAGTGGACATATCTCATACTTCCTTTTTCAACTCATGCTCTCTTCCACCTCTTCCTCCTCCTCCTTCCTCTTCTTCACAGTACTTGGGGGTTGAACCTAGGGTCTCACACAGGTCTTGCAAGCATTCTACCACTGAGCTGCACCCCTAGCCCATTTTTTTGTCTTGATTCAGGGTGTCACTAAATTATGCAGGCTGCCTCTGGCTTGAACTTGCAATCCTCCTGCCTCTGCCTCCTGGGTCACTGGAATTACAAGTGTGGGCCACCACACCCAGCTCTTTCTTTTTTATAAAAGAAATATTCCTTTATTTTTTATGACATTGCTCCCATCACTTGGAACACTCTCCCCAACTCCCACCCCAAGTCTACACACTGCTAGCAACGTAGTTTTTCAGTCTCAGTTTAAATATCCCCTCCTTAGAGAAGCAACATTCATGTGTCAAGTGCAAATCTAAAGTGAAGCCTTTACTGTATTAATTTCTTTCTGTTTTTCCTTCCAAGTGGTTATCAAATCTAAAATGATATAGCTACCTGCTTGTTCACTGATTATCTGCCTCATCCCTAGACTGTGAGCCTTAGGCCAGCCCATGCTGTAGTCCTGTTCTCTGCAACAGCCTTCATCAGCACCTCACTCACTGCTGGGCACCTCTATATAGATGATAGTCATTCATCCAAAGCTTCAGTGGCAGAACTCCAGGGAAAGAGACACTTGTGTTGTAGTGTATGTCTTTCTCTGGCTCCCACTAGCAATCCAATAACAGCTTAGTTTCACTTTAAAAAATGCTGGATGTGGGGAGTAGACTTGAGAAAGGATCCATCTTTCTCTTTTTCATCACTACTTCTCTCCCCAGTCTTATACTCTGCCTCCTCAAACTCCACATTTCTCCCTCCCTCACCTCTTTTCTTCCCTCTTCCCCCTCTTTCCCTCTCCTTCTCTCTTCTTCTGTATCCTTCTCCTATCAGAATTGTTCCAACCTTCACCTATGCCTTAATTTTATGACCTCTGGAGATTTTTTCCTTTTTATCAGGATAATTAAATTATGTGTAAAAGAACATTACTGATAAGGTCAGACAAAGCCTTATTTGTTCCTTTCTACTGTCCCTTTTCCTCTTCCTCACCCCCCCAAACTTGGATGGTTGATAAAATTATAAGGTTCCTTAAATTCTGTTAAAGGAATCTTGAGAACATTCATTTTAAAAAATAAATTTCCTATTTGGGGATAATCTTAGATTAACATAGAAGTTGTAAAGAATTCACCCTACACCCAGTTTCCATATGTTAACACATTACATAACCATGATCCTTTTGTCAAAATTAGGGAATTGACATTGGCACATTACTACTAATTAAACTGTAGACTTTATTCCTATTATATTGGTTTTTCCACTAATATCCTTTTCTGTTCCAAGATTCAGTCCAGGATACTGTATTACGTTTAGTCATTATGTCTCCTTAGTCTCCTCTGGCCTGTCAGTTTCTAAGTTTTTCCTTAGTTTTCATGACCTTGACAGTTTAGAGTGCCACACAAGTATTTTGTAGAATCCTTGAATTGATATTGATCTGATTTTTTCCTCATAGCTACCCTAAAGTTGTTGGTTTAGGGGAAGAATAACATAGAGGTAAAGTGCTCTTCTTGTCACATGGCATCAGGGTACGTGACACCTATATGACTAAAGCGGATGGGCCATTTTATGTTCCCACAAGCTGTATATGAGGGTTCCCACCTCTCCACATTTTCATTAGTACTTGCTTTCTGACTTTTTAATTCTAGCCATCCCAGTATATATCACTGGTGGTGTTAAACTTCATCATCTGGTCAAGGTAGTATCTGTCAGGTTTCTCCACCACAGAGTTAATGTGTTTCCATACTATACACATTTTTATTCTATATACATTTGTTTGAAGTGAGTTATCAAGTCCAGCCCACACTCAAGGAGAAGAGGATTAAGCTCTGTTTCCTGGAGGAAAAAGTATCTACATGTAGTTTTTGGAATCATTTTGTAAGGAAGATTTGTCCCTTCTCCCTCATTTGCTTATTTGTTCAATCATTTATTTATATCAGCATTGACTCATGAATTTTATAATTTGGCTTATAATCCAGTACTGTGTTCTTTATTCCTTTTTAAAGTCCATATCCTTCTCGTACTTTTGAAAGGTAATGGACCTGAAAATCTAGAATTCCTTATAGTGGGCTTGTTTAAAATACAAACTATCTAAATTGAGTTATGGTAGAAAATTTGTGAGCTGTATGTGTGCACACATATATCTGTTTTCCAGATGAAGAAGTTGAGATTCAGTAATGTTAAATAAGTTAACCATGCTTATACAGTATGTGATAGGATATTATACAGGAATTCTGTCTCCAAAACTTCCAACAGAAGTTCTCCATTCTCTGCTTAAACACCTCTTGTGACATGAAACTCATTACTTCACAATTACCTGTAAGATCTTCCAAGAGGGACTACAGTCATCTAGGCAATGGGTAGAAAGATGGAAAGAGAGATTGAATGTGGCCTACAGAGGAGCAACATATGATAGAGCAGTTGGCAAAAAAAAAAAAAAAAAAGAAAAAAGAAAGAAAAGAAAAGAATTTGAGCCAGGTGTAGTTGTGCATGCCTGTAATCCCAGCAACTCCTGAGGCTGAGGCAGGAGGATCATGAGTTCAAGGCTAGAGATAGCCTGTGCAATTTAGTGAGACCCTGCCTCAAAATAAAAAATAAAAAAG
This sequence comes from Pedetes capensis, assembly GCA_007922755.1. Taxonomy (NCBI): domain Eukaryota; kingdom Metazoa; phylum Chordata; class Mammalia; order Rodentia; family Pedetidae; genus Pedetes; species Pedetes capensis. The sequence continues at coordinate 51,937 of VMDO01007601.1, read as the reverse complement.
TGGCTAGGGACATGGTTCAGTGGTGGAGCTCTTGCCTAGCATGTGTGAGGCCCTGGGTTCAATCCTTAGTACTCTGAAAAAAGTAGGGGGGATGTGACCAGGGACACAGTAGTGACTGAGTCTCTGGTAGCACAACTGAAAATTATTGTTTCCCTGGATTTCAGGGAAGAGATTGTCTGCCAGACTGATAAAGTGCATGCAGATAGAGAATTTGTGACTGCCACCAATACCTCATGCCCATTTAGCACAAACTGTTATCCCTCTTCCCCTAGTGGACAACTTCTGGTTACAGTATTATCCCTTTTGCCCATCCTCAACAACACATTCTTAACTATATTCATCAATTCAACAAACATTTCTTCTTGAGCACTTGCTATATATGCTTGGACCTATTCTAGATACCACAAGAGAATGGGAAGAGTGGTGTGTGTGTGTGTGTGTGTGTGTGTGTGTGTGTGTGTGTACATGCATGTGTATGGGAGGTAAAGAAAAGCTTTCTATTGTTCATTTTTATTTGGATTAAATTAAGTATTTCTTGTTTCTTTTATCCTTGATTTTTTAAAAAATAGTTTTATCGAGTTATAATTCACAGAGCATATAATTGTCCATTGAAGGTGTACAGTTCAGTGGTTCCTAGCATATTCACAGATATGTATAACTATCAACACAATTATAGAACATTTTTATCACCTCAAGAAGAAATCATTTAGCTGATATTCCTTTATCACTTATCCCCTCCCCAAGCCCTAAGTAATGACTAACCAAATTTCTGTCTCCATAAATTGCCTTGTTCTGAACTTTCATATGAATGGAATCATATAATATGTAATATTTTGTGACAGGCTTCCTTCTTTTAGTATAATATTTTCAAGGTTCTTCCATGTTATAGCATATGTATCAACACTTCATTCCTTTTTATAGCTGAATAACACTCCAATTTATATATATATGATATTTGTTTAGCAGTCCATCTGTTGACAGACATTTGTATTGCTTCCACCTTTTGCTATTGTGAATAGTTCTATAAATATTCATATATAAGTTTCTTTGTGGGCATGTGTTTTCATTTCTCCAGGAGTGGAATTGCTGGCTCATATTGTAACTATATTTAATTCTTTGAGGAACTGCCAAACTATTTCCTAAAAAGGCTGGACCATTTTATATTCCTACCAGCTTTGTATGAGGGTCCCTATTTCTCCACATCCTCATCACTACTTGCTATTTGACATTTTGGTTCTAGCCATCCTAGTAAGTATGAAGTGTTTTTTTTTGGGTTTTTTTTTTTTTTTTTTTTTTTGTGGTACTAGGGGTTGAATCCAGGGCCTCGTGTTTGCATGCTCTGCAAGTGCTGGACCACTGAGCTGCACCCTCAGCCCATTTTCTTACTTTTTGAAACAGGGTCTCACTAAATTACACAGACTCTCTCTGGTCTCGAACTTGCGATCCTCCTGCCTCTGCCTCCCGAGCCGCTGGGATTATAGGCATGTGCCACTGTGCCCAGCTCGTGAAGTGGTTTTGATATGTAGTAGTTCCTTGATGCTTAGTAAATGTCTAAGCATCCCTTTGTGTGTTTACAGGACGCTCATTTACCTTATTTGGAGAACCTCATATTCACATTCTCTGTCTTTATTTTAATTGGACTATTTGTCTTACAATTATTGAGTTGCAAAGGTTTTTGTATATTTAAGACACACATCATTTTTTCTTTTTCTCATCACTTGACTGAGATCCATGTCTGGTAGGAAAATGCACAAATCAGAACTTGTTGTGGAAATGATAATGTAGTAAGTCAGGAAACACCTTCAAACAGAAAGAGTTAGAGGTACAGGGAAAGGACTCAGCCTGGCTTCTGGACTTTCAAAAAGACTGGTGGCCCATGGAGAGATTCCCAGGCCAAGGGGAAGGTACATCTGTATCTATCCAGCTGGCTAACAATGTTCCTTCAAGCAGTTGTTAAAAGTATTTGGCCATGTGCAGACTTTATTAAATTGTGGTCTTTCTGAGGCGAGCCTCATTCTGTGATTGAGAGTCCCACTTCCTCATGTTAGGACAGTCAGGCGAACCTACACACACACACACACACACACACACACACACACACACACACACACACACACACATTTCTCCGCCAACTTCTGTGTGGAGAGAAAGGGTGCAGGCCAAGGGAAAAGATAGTCACTCTGCTAGGCCAGTGTTCAGTCCCAGGGTTGCTAGGCAACCCCGACGGCCCATTCAGTCCCTATCCCCAACAGCCAGCCCTGGCCAGGCTGCTGACAGTATTACTGGTCCCACAGGAAAGATTCACTTCCCTGTAGGCTGGACACTCTCAAGGGCCAAGTGGAGGTAGCTCCAGAGCCTGGGGAGGAGACAAATTCATACACCTCCTTAAGGTTTGCCACTGTGACCAAAATCATTTTAGTGCTGCCTGGCACATTTGCCACCTCCCTTTGTCCATTTCTCAGGGTCCATTTCTCACATAAGGGCAGATGTGATACTGGAGGGCCTGGCACCTCAGGGGTTAATCTTATCATCCTTGAGGTTTATTAGTCCCAGTCACAACTTATTCACTTTGTATATTTCTGCACAAGGCCTTTGTTGCTGAGTTTCCCTTCCTGTGGGCAAAACTGAACTCTGGTCTACAGGATAAGCCATGGTAAATGTGAAACTTAACTGGTTTGTTTAGCCCAGAAAGGACAAAGTAGGGCCTTTGAGCAGTCTCTATGGTCCCACTCCTAAGATAGGGACATCACATACTGCCACAACCTAGGAGTGAACTCTGCATGCATGGGCAAGAGCTGAGAGCTCATTTAGCCCAGAGAACACACTGCAGCCAGACTGCTGGAGCTTAAATAGCAAGTCCATCACTTAGTAGTTATGTGGCTCCAGGAAGGTTACTTTCCCTCTGTATGTTACAGGTTCCACATTAGGAGTTCCCTATAAATAGGTACAATACCTCCTAACTCATAAGATTGTTGAAAGGGTTCAAATGTACTAATATATGTAAAGTGGTGCTAACTCTTATGTTCATTTGAATGGAAATGAAAGCAAAGGTCTTTGGAATTGAAGATCTAGACCTGGCAGCTATTGATTCCCATACAACCACCAGGTATGAGACATCTGCTGTGTGGGCACATCACATACACTTGCAGGGAATCTTCTGGACAACCCAGATGAGGTATATAGTATCAGCTCCATTTTGCAGATATACTGGTAACTCTTTTTCCATATTTGGGGGTTGAACACAGGGCCTCGCACATGCCTTACAAATGTTCTAACACTGGGCTGTGCTCCCAGCCCATTGTTTACTCTGTATTTTGAAACAGGGTCTTGCTAAATTATGCAGGCTGCCTCTGGCCTCGAACCTGTGGTCCTCCTGCCTCCAGATCCTGCATCATTGGGATTACAAGAGTGCACCATGGTGTCCAGCCAACCAGTAACTCTTGAGAAGGTAGGGAAAGGGTAGGGTGGCAGTAAGTAGGGAGTGAGTGAGTAGAAAGTTCAGTCTGGCTTCCATGTTGTCAATGCAATCTGCCACACAGAGTTGAGGAAAGAACAGTTCCTAGGCAACAGAACATCAAAAGTATCCATTTTTCTCATTCTATGGAGTGGAAGTATGCAGCTTGGATGAATAACTGCCAGCAGAGAAGGGCTTCCTGAGTGGACACGCAGCCATGTTTTGGCTCCTGGTCTTAAAGCATTGTGGGTTTTCTCTGAAGTTGAAATGTATTTTTCTCCTGTAGGCAGAACTCAGGAAACTAAGCTAATCTCTCAGTAGCTAATATTCCTCTTGACAGGAAGAAACTAGATTTTCATTGATTACCAACTTTAGCCACCTTGTCCCTCCCATCCCTTGCAGGCAAACCTACACAAACACTTGGCTCTTTGCACAATGAGAACTTTGCTTTCTCAGGGGTAAAAATCTCTCAACCCATGCCAGACTTGTCAAATAAAAATCTAGTGATTCCCCAAAGCAGAATAAATATTATTAGAAGAAGAAGAAATCAAGAGCAAGAGAAAGTGGTCCCATGCCCAGATCCCTTGCATTTCTGAGCCCTTGCTTCTATTAGAGGGAAATAGGGATTCATCTTTGAGTTATATAGAGATGCAGTCCACAAAAGTTCAGAGACTTACCTCCAATAGAGAATAGCAAAATCCAAAGTTATAAGTATTGATTCCTGGCTTCTAATTTCCCCCTCACAACTAGGATTCTTCCTAAACAAAAGAATAGAATTGCCTCCTGATATTACCAACCAGATGAATTTCATTGTAAATCTCACCTTCCACTGTTACACTCTAGGTCAAAGCTGAATTAAGACCATATTTTAAAATTATAGTGCAGGGGTAGTGGTGGTTTGGATAACCAAGTTTTTACAGAGTCAATCTGGACATAGTCATTGTTGTTGCTGTTGTTAGGTGCTCTCGAGTCATGGTCCAACTCATAGCAACCCTCATAGAGTTTTCAGTGGCTGGTTGTTTGGGGATGGTTTTGAGAGTGAACTGCCACATCCTTCTCCCATTTTTGTGGTGCTGGGGATTGAACCTGGGTCCTCAGAGAGTGCAGAGCAGGTGCTCTACCAAGTGAGCTAAACACCAGCCCAGACATAGTCCTGCCAGGCCAAAAAGCACTCCATAATGATATAATATATAATAAATAATTATAAATGGTCACTACTTTAACATAAAAATATAAAAATTGGTGTGTATGTAAAATTGTTATTTATTATTTTATTTTCTGTATATATGGTTATTATTGAAATGAAACAATAGTAGGAGTAGTTAACAATGACAATTAGTAGTAATTAATACTAAATAGATAATATATGGGATAAAAATATAACAATGCTTTTATAGTATACCTTTCTGTCCCTCTGATATGGCTATTTATTTTAACTTCTTTTAGCGCCTTACTGTTTTTAGGTGCTGTTGAGTTGGTATCTGACTCATAATGACCTTACATACAACAGGTGAGACACTATTGTCAGTGCTTCTCTGCTATTCATAGGGTTTTCAATAGTGCATTGATTTTGGGGAGTGGGTTGCTAGGCCCTTCTCCCAAACCTACAGCACCTGGTGTTCCCAGGAGGTCTCCCATCCAATCTATATTATTCTTAAGGTACACAAATATAAAACATTTTTTAAAAGGACAGTATAGCCAGGCATCATTGCACACACCTATAATCCCAATGAGTCAGGAAGCTGAGGCAGAAGGATTGAGAGATTGAGGCAGCCTCACAACTTAGCAAGACCCTGTCTCAAAATAAAAAGGGGGCTGGCTAGAGGTGCTGCTTATTGGTGAAAGGCTAGCCTAGCATATATGAGGCCCTCGGTTCAACCCCTAGTACTGAAAAAGAATAATATAAATACAAGTAATTGAACAGATACTACCTATATTTGATTTAAAAAATAGCATGACATGTTTCTTTTGGTCCCATGATACAGTAGGATATTTTTACTTTTCCTATGTTGTTTTGTTTTATTTTTCTTTCTGATAATACTCTGAAGTGCCTGTAGCCCTTAGGATATCTTTCTTTTTCTTTAATATAATGGTAAAACTTCATATAATCAGATGTAAAATTCACTTTGACCTGTACTTCTGATCTTACCAAGTCCACATTATAATTCCTACTGTCAGTCTAATATGATGATACCAAGCTAAATAACCTCCAACAAAAAATTCTGAACTTTGAATACTTAAGATTTTACTTACTACCAACAGCAGGTTTTTAGATTCCTAAGAATGTCCAGCCACTTTGTGTCTACAGGACAGTTTTGGTAGACCAGTTGTTTGTCAATCAGGCCTATTACATCTATAAATTTATCATATAGTTATCCACATCTTTACATGGTTTTAAAATACTCCATAGAAAACTGGATAATATCACAAGTTAAATCTCTCTTTCCCAAGGAAAATGGTTTTAAAGCACAAAGGCAATTTCAACTTGTGAAGCTGATGTTGGATTCCAAATGTTTTATTGCAGAAATTGAGACAGTCCTGTTTAATGTCACTGCCTTTTCATTGTAGCTTTTGATTTTTAGTTCTGAAGCAGTATTATTTCCCAAAAATGAATCATGTTTTGCTGATTTTTTTGTTGTTATTATTTTTGTGACCTGCATATAACACAGCACAATGCAGAGGCAATCTAGTCTGTTAGATTTCTCTCTCTCCCTCTCTCTCTGTGTCTCTCTCTCTGTCTCTTTCTTTTCTTCTTTATCTCCTCTCTTTTCTTTCTTTCTTTCCTCTCTCTCTTTTTCTTTCTCTCCTTCCTTCTTCCCTTCTTTCCCTCCTTCTTTCATTGTTTTGTTTTTTTTGTATGTGTGTGGTACTGGGGAGCTGGACCCAAGGCCTCAAGTATGCTTTTGCAAGCACTCTACCACTGAGCTGCACCCCCAATTCATTTTTTTTATCTTGAGACAAGGTCTCACTAAGTTAAGCATGCTGCTTCTGCCCTTGAACTTTCCATCCTCCTGCCTCTGCCTCCCAAGCTGCTGAGGTTACAGGTATGGGCAACTGACCCGGGCTCAAATTTCTGTTTTACTGTAATCTTTTTCACCATTCTCATTCTCAATTATATTTCCAAACTACATAAAGACATTCTGTTCTTACCACACTTTGAAATTAAGTTCTTATAACTGGCTGACACATAAACATTTTTTCTATTACAAAAAAGCAACAATGATAGTCATCTTAAAATCTCATTATGTACTTCTGTATGTTTTGAAGAAACTGAAAAGTTACCCAAAACTTTCATTATAAAAGCTTTAATTTTACAGGTAAGCAAAATACATCTGTTTTTAGCAGAGTCTTGGACAAAGTGTGACATTTAACATATAGGATCTTGAGCCAGGCGAGGTGGTGCACGCCTGTAATCCCAGTGACTCAGGACACAGAGGCAGGAGGATTGCACATTCAAGACCAGAGGCAGTCTGCATAATTTACCGAGACCCTGTCTCATAAAGTAAAAAAATGTGCTGAGTGTGCAGCTCAGTGGTATAGTACTTGCAAAGCATGTAAGTGCGAAGCCCTGGGTTCAACCTCCAGTACCACAAAAAAAAAAAAAAAACATAGGATCTTTTCATTTTCTCAAAAATAAGTAAATAAATAATGCATATCCTCAACAATGAAAAGAAGTTTATAGACTGAACGAAATTTCCCACAATTTGCATTTGAACTTTCTTCTGAATTTGCAGATAGATGAGCAAAGTCCAGTATGTACTGTTCCATGTTTTCTGTGTTTTCATTAACATCTTTATAGAAATCAAGATGATAATATGAAGTCGGGTGTCATGGCACACATCTGAAATCCCAGTGATTCGGAAGCAGGAGGCAGGAAGATCACATATTCAAGGCGAGAGGCATCCTGTGTAACCCTGTCTCAAAATAAAAAATAAAAAGTGGGCTGGGGGTGTAGCTCAGTAGTAGAAAAGCACGTGCAAGGCCCCAGGTTCAACCCCCAAGTACCCGGTGAAAAAACAAAGAAGAAGATAATACAAAACTTGTTTTAACAACCAAAGTGCCTAATATCTAGGGGGAGCATTGTTTTCTTGCTGCTGTGTATCACACCCCTTGATATACTTTAGAAAGCATGATTACTGGTAAGACTGTCAGAATCAGCTCTACAGAGTAAGGGACCAACATATCTTATTGTCAAGATTTCCCCCTACAGGACATTTTAGTGACAACCTCTAAGCCAGGAAATAGAGGTTTAATCAGTTTCACACAGCCATCAAGGGAACGGCATGATGACGTATGTTCCTCTGCGTGGTGTGCCCAAACTTATACAATGGTTGCTATTTTTAGCTGAGCACTGGCATCTCTGGGGGAGACTTTTTACTAATACAGAATACCTGTTGGTCTCCTCCTGGGTTCATGAGATTCAGACTCCATATGTGCTTTCACATCCCCTTCCCCACCATGCCCAATTTCTGTTTTTTTTTTTTTCTCTATAGCGTGTAGTCTGTTCTGTTTGGATTATCTATTTCTCTAATCTAGTTGTATGTGTTCTCTGTCATTAAGAAGACATAGTAGTTTAGCCTTCTTTTTCAGTGATTTTGGCCATAGCATGTAACAGTTCTCATTTTCATTATCAGTATTCTCACAAAACATGGCATTATGGGCTAAATTGCATCAACCCCAAATTCATATGTCAAAGCCCTAACCTCCAGTACGTCAGACTGTGATTGTATTTAGAGACAGGGCCTGTAAAGACGTAATGAGTTTAAATGAAGCCACTCAGTTAGGACCTAATCCAATCTGTCTATTGTTTCTATAACAAGAGGAAATGTGAGCACACCAAGAGACACCACAGATCATGAGCACAGATGAAAGATGAAGTGAGGATACAATAAAAAGGTAGCCATTCACAAACCATGGATAGAGGCTCAGAAGAAACCAAACCTGATGACACCTTGATTTTGGACTTCTAGCTTCCAGAACTGTGAGAAATGACATTTCTGTTCTTTAATCCCCCAGTCTGTGGTATTCTCTTATGACAACCCTAGCAGACTAATACACATGTTCCCAATATTCAGGAAGTTCAATGTTAAACTGGAACTATCTCAATATACATCACCACAGTTGTTCTGCAAAATCAAAGACAGACTGTTGTTATTGCTCACAAAATCAGTGGGACTGATGCAATGATAAAGATCCATTATTGTAAACCAGAAATCATAGTTGTCAATATCAAAAGTCAGAGGAAAAGCAGCCACAGCAACTACAGATGGCAGACAACCCATGTCATATCCATTCTACACTAAAAGCTGTGTTATTTTCACCTCCTACTTGGAGGGTTACCATATGGACTTTGCTGTTTCAGCCCCTGTTTGAGGGGTTATTACATGGGTTCTGTTCTCCTTTCTCTCAATCTTCTGCATCACAGAAAACCAAGACTTTTCACATGTCAGGGATAGGTTCCCCAAGATTTGAAACTTATTTTTTAGTGGTGCTGGGATTCCAACCCAGAGCTTTATGTATGTTAAGCAAGCATTCTACCACTGAGCCACATCCCCAACCCAGATTTAAGATTTTCTATGTCAAAAACAGAACTGTTCAAAGCAAACCAAGATAGCTGACCATCCAAGATGGTACTCCTGGGATACTACAGGCAATATTCCATTTCTTGCCTAAGGGATAGTGTCACATGGTGTTTACTTTATAGTGCTTTTTAGCTATTCATTTATTATTTAGTATACTTGTACATATATATATATATATATATATATATATATTACTTTTCAAAAATATATATTTTAGAAAAAGTTATATCCTCTTCTTCCTATCCCATATGTAATTCAAAATAAATGATACTAAGCTGCAAAATAAATTGTAACAAAACCTAAACAATTTCTGATTTACCCATGTTCTACATAGAATTGATTTTCATTTTTGTGATGTCTCTGCTTTGTTAGTGCCATATGCACCTATCTACAGAGGTAATCCACTATTGCCCTAGGTGAATGATGTCACATTACCAGACAAAACATTGGCAGGCCATCTGGCCTCAGCCTCATGTGTCCTCTTGCTTTGTATGACTCTTACAGTTAAAATTGGTGGTTCTATTAAGGAAAAATTTATTAAATGATACTCATTGAGGCACAGTAAGGCAGACTTTAGATGGCACCTAACAACAACAACATTGCTACAGGTATAGGGACCACAGTAATGGGATTATGCAGTGGAGGAGAGAGATTGGGTTCAACTCTGAGTACAGCATGGGCAAGTAAGAATTTATGGCCAAGGAACAACTGGGGTCAGTGGATAGAAAAATTACTAAGAGGAGACATCAGGAGTAAGGTGGGATTCTGCCTAAATCATCCTAACACGATCCTTGCTAAAGACAGGCCAGGGTGATCAGACATCACTTGAGGATGGCAGAGGATGATGAACCCCATCAGATACTGAAGGGGATTGGATATTGAGGATGGCGCTAAACTAAATTAGTAGGGTTCTTTACTAAAATTGGATTTTATAAGGAAGTACACAGATGGGCCTATCAAAAGACTTGGAAGCCTAACTGAAGTTTGGCCAAGCAATGAATCTTTATCATTTCCTTCCCACTGCAGTTTGTGATTCCCTGTGCTAATCACAATGACCTGGAATTAGATGTTTATTGTATGTCTCCCAACACTGGACTAAACTTATGAGAAGAATTATGCCTTGTTTTCTTCTATACCATCAACACTTTGTGGCTGGCACTTGGTAAGTGCTTATTGAATAAATGATGGACTTTTATTGGGGCTATATGTCAAATTCACTCCTCTTTCATAGCCTCTTCTTGAGAATGCATCTTAAGCCTTGCTATATTGGCTAAATCCTGGGACTGACTTTGTCCTGCTGACACCATTTGTTTTCTAAGCCGCCCCATCATCCCAGAATAGATAGCTGGTACAAAATTCATTTCTTTAGAACATATTTATTGACTGTCTACTGCATGCCCTGACCTGTGCATGGAGTACAAAGAAGCAAAAGCAAAATTGAAAGGATAATCAAATGTTGAATTTCTGGCAGAGAGAAATTGGTCTGTGGAAGTCATTTACTAAGGTTTCTGCATTGATGGTTCCTGGAAATTACTGCCTGGCTTCATCTTTTCTAGTCAGGCAGAGATAAAATTTGAGAGTCTGATCAATGCTTTGGAACATTGAAATTTCAGAGGCATTTTACTGGATCCTCTGGCAGCCATAATTTTTTTTGCTGGTAATAATAACTAATACCTCTCAATCAGAAAGCCTATTATTGAGAGTGGCGTTGAAGGAAAATATAAGCAAAAAGAGAGTGACAGCAGAATTGTACAAAGGCCATTCATAGGATATAGACCAGCTTAGGATTTTCCTAGATAGGACATTTAAAAAAAATCTCAAAGGCCTGTGGCTGTACATCAGTAGTAGAACACTTGCCTGGCATGCGCAAGGCCCTGGGTTCAGTCCTCAGAATGGAAAAAATAAACAAATAAAAACAAAAAATTAAAAAAATCTTGATTTTAGGTGTTGGGGGTAAAAACAACTGTGATTGTTTGGAAATAGACCCACATTTTTTAGCTTTTACCTTATTTCTACTACATAGTGTGGCTCTGACAACCCTGAACATAGTGTCAAAGCCTTGAAGGTTCCTATATGATCAGAGTTTATTTTCAAAGAACAGAATCTTCTCTGGCTAATTTCAGCACAAAGGGATTTATGGTATTTATATGGCTTGCAGAATCATTGGTGGGGATGGAGAAAAAGGATCCAGGTAGAGATTCTAGGAATGCTCTCAAATCCACACAACAGAACTGGGCCACACAGGCAGCTGCTACCCCCACTAGGATCAGGAAGCTGCTTATGAAACCAGGGAGCCACCACTATAGCAACTGATTCCCAGACTACACCATCTCCGCCACGACCAGCACCAGTAAATACTCAGCCTTGAGTCCTAACCTTCCTCCCACTTAATCACATCCAAATTCAAGTCCTGAGCTAGTTCTTATTATAATTTAAGTCATGTCCAGAACCTCAGCTGCAAGTAAATGTGGGAAATAGGGATTTGAGCTTTCTGGCTTCTGAAATACAGGAAACACACTAAAAGGAGCTTAAAATAGACATTGAGTGAGTCAGATCATAGGCTCCATCATAGGCTCTGATCATTGAACAAAGATTATTGCTTCAGTCAAGATACTTCCAATTAGCTTGTCGTGATGGCACACACCTGTAATCCCAGCACTAGGAAGGCAGAGATAAGAGGATCACAAGTTCGAGTCCAGTGTTTCTAATTGCAAGTAACAGAAAAACTCAAACAGGTTTAAACAAAATAGGATCTTTATTGGCTCATGTGACTAACAAGGCCAGAGGCAAGGCTGGCTTCAGACAAGGCTGTCAAGTAAGTACTTCCTTGATGGCAGTTCCATTCTCAGGCAGCCTGTCCCCTGGTGATCCTGAAATAGTTATTAAACAGCTCCCAGCTAAACAAATGGAAGGAAGAGATACTCTTTGTCCCATTCTGAATTCTCAGCAAATGTTCTGAGATCGGACCACTTTATGTCATATACATACTCTTGAATCAATCACTGTGGAAGAGGGGCAACTAGGTGCTAATTGACTTAGGCCAGGGCTAAGATCTTATTCCTTAACCTGGTATCACTGTGGCCATAGGAGATGTTTTGAGAGACAGAGAACAGTTTCTTCATTGTGAAAGGTGTTATTTCCACGTGCAATGCATAAATGTAGTCTCACAAAATGTAATAATTCCTACTAAGCTGCCCTTCAGAGTGGCTCCAATTTACACACTCAACAACAATATTTGAGACTACCCACTTCCCTTCACCCTCACCAATACTTGATATTAGCAATCTTACTGAAAATACAATGTGTAATTTCATTGTTTTGATTTGACTTTTACTGATTATTATTGAGATTGAACATCTTTCCATATTCTTTTGGGCCATTTTGAAATGTTCCATTTTGTGAATTTCTTATTCATATCCTTTGCTCATTTTCTCATTGGGATGTTAGTCTTTCCCTTATTGATTTGTATGAGTTCTTTTTAACATAGTAATTTTTTTTTTTTTTTTTTTTTTTTTTTTTTTTTTTTTTTTTTTTTTTTTTTTTTTTTTTTTTTTTTTTTTTTTTTTTTTTTTTTTTTTTTTTTTTTTTTTTTTTTTTTTTTTTTTTTTTTTTTTTTTTTTTTTTTTTTTTTTTTTTTTTTTTTTTTTTTTTTTTTTTTTT